>JAQGDQ010002072.1:0-15960 GCA_030141605.1 Tubiluchus corallicola | reverse complement strand
AAAAAGTTGGCCTAGATTTATTTTCCATTTCTCAACACCCATTTCTCCTTATAAATTGGTAGGTGAGCGAGATGTTTGCGAAAGCACCCGTTGGGACCGCAATTACCTTGTATTGCTCCCTCCTTGGCTTAATTAGTAAACAAATGAGTAAGCGCCAAAAACTGCGTGTTTCTTCACGTTCTAAATGATTACACCTATCGTACTGCACTTGACTAGGGCAAGGCATCCCTAGGCCTGTATTCAATTCAACAAGTCTTTTTTCGGCAAAAAGATGCTGCATAAAAAATGAAAAAATAAAAAAAATCAGAATACATGGGATTTACAAAGTATTAATAGGAAAAGACGCGCAGAAAGCTATTTGTGAAAAATAAAAATAACGCTATCTCATTCTCATTATCAGAAATCAGACACTGGCAGCGAACAAAACTAATTGCAGTCATTGCGTCATGCATTTGCGAACGCTTGCAGGCAAAATTACAAATAATTAATGTCATTCTGTGAACTATAATTACACACAGAGGCTGACTATGAAAAATGATTTTTACAGTTCATGAAGATTCCTACACTTTCACGGCTGTATTAATTTTTCCGATTGTCATTGAACTGATGGCGGTAAAATTTAGCTGACTCGGCTAACCGCTTGTTAATACACTTTATGACTGCATTACCAGGAAATTTTTGTTATTATCGTTATTATTAAATTTCGCAGCGGGAACTTCTCGGATTCTTCAAATGATAAAGCTTCTGCAAATAGTGAATTTATCAGCGAGGAATTTGAAACTGGTCAATTTTTCGTAAACCGATGACTTACTGGAATTTTTTGGCCACTAATGAAAAAAAGGGCAAGGTTAGTTGCAACCAAACTTAATCATCAGAATCAAGACAAAAAATACACGTGGCCTACATAAAACCTGTGATGCAAATTTAAACTGTATAACAGACTAAGTCGTTTTTATTCTGCTTGCTTATATTTTATAAATTTATATCTAATTAAGAATTGAATTCGCTCATAAGACCACGCAGCTATAAACCCATTTTACTGAACATAGTAGGGTAATTGGCATATGTGTGGCCTAACTAAAAGTATGACTCACACTAACTGTTGTACGCTTACTGATCGGCCGGAAGCTGATTTGTTGTAAAATGTTTGTAAGTGATTCACTTTCTTAAAGCGTTCGCTGATCATTGGTTGCGCCTAATGTTGCCCTTTAATTTTCATTTGACAACGAATCATTCCGAGCCGAAAAAAGTGTTAATGTGCATTATTGCTCAAGTGATCACATTTGCAAAGTCCTAGTTTTTATGTATTATTGTGCTTTTCAGCTGCACAGGTCTACAGCAGACATGGCTTTCTGGCATGTTCCATTCTCAATGGAGATGTTATCGTTAATTAGATCCATGTGAATCTGAGTTCAATTATGAATTTACAATATTTATATTGTGTTACGAAATGGGGAATTATCTTAAATGAAATACATAAAATATTGTCTCAAACACGAGCTTCTATCTTATAAAATTGACGTCATACGCAAGGCAAAGATCGCGTCTTTTATGGAATAAAACAAACGCATTTTGTTGAACTCAAAAGCAGCCATGTTTTAACTAATGATATTGCTCTTCCTGGACGTGGGATTCCAACAGAAAACGGTGGCAAATTCCATTGTATAAGTACTTGACAAAAATCTGGTTGAGAATACCTATGAGGATCAAACGAGGATAATATAATAAAAACGTCGGATTTTCGATTCTTAATACTTACAGCATCAAAAAATGATTCTGCGTGGATCAGTAGTTAGTTTACGCAACACACAACATTAATTGTTATTAGTGTAGGCTTTGTTAAAGGAAGACCTGACGATTGTTTAGACTCAATCTCATTTTACTTTACTGTCCAAAATATACATTTTCTTGCCTGTAACAGTTGTTCCTTATATTTGAATAATTAGCTTAGAAAGTTAATTAACGGCAACCGAACATAGCTGTTGCTTACGTCATAAACTAACCACAGTTTGCGCAATGGCAGGCGTCTTCCCTTGCGCATCAAGCACATTTGAATAAGTGTTACAGTATTGTTCATACTGTTTAAACGCACGATGTCACGAAAAATGGGCTCTACATCATATAACGTCAGAAACTAACACTGTAGTTCATGATCATGCTTATCAAGGTACCGCCTTCTATTTGTCGGCCACGCGGATGTGACAAAAAAGCGCCGCTGCCAATCTTAGTAGATTCACTGAGCCGCGGGTAGCTTTGAAAGTTTACCGAAATTCGAGTATCCGAGGTAATTATTATTTAATCTAAGCTTTGATTTAAAAAAAGCTATTGTAGTTTTCAATATTTTAGAGCATTCTTTATTCTGTTTACACAATAAACCGGTTTCGCTTTTGACAAAAGTGAAACATTTTGACATTTATTTGGTGCTTCTTCATCTTACTTACACTGAATGATAGCTATATCTTCATGCTTTGCATAATATAGAGACTATTAGAACCGCTCTGCTGCAGTTCTTGAATCGCGCAGTGTAATACAGCCTTCCTGGCTAGTGAAAGAGAATATAATCTACGAGGTTAAAGCAAATATAAAAATCTCTGATTGCAGTGACTTTGTAATCGCCCACTAACGTTACTATACACTTTGACAGGGCTGTAGGTTAAATACAAATTAAGCAAGCAAGTGTACGCAATTAAAATGAATAGATCATGACAGTAACTGAATTAGTGTTGATTTACTACTGTAAATCCAATGATGAAAGCTCAACTAAACTTGGCACATCAATACAACCTATACAATCTCATTTAACAAGAATAACAGGCTTACCTAATGTAACCGCTGTGAGAAAGCTGATGAACACCTGTAAACAATCTATGCGCTTAAAGTGCCCCTAGGTGGCGACGCATTTTTGTCATCACAACAGTTAGAGCTTCTGTGACCCATCAATGTGAACTTGCAAATTGTAGAACATCTTGCCAAAAAAACTAAATATAAGATTAGTTCAACTATTCAAATGAAGAACTAAGTTTGAGACATGGGATGAAATTTTTTTATTTCATTTGACCAAGTACTTTCATGCAGTGGTTAGTATGTTTGTGGCCTGTACTTTGAAATTAGATGAAATGAATTAAATTTATTAGCTCTTTTTATCATTTCAGGTGTGAGTCTTGTGAATTGCCACCTAACTCTTAAAGGATGCAAACTCCTACAATGGGTAACATAATCGTTCCACAGACTGACATAAGAACCGATTTATCAGCACTCAATCAGTCGTCAGTAACGCAACTTGTCTATCCAGATTACGTCATCAACATCGTGATCACATTCGGAATTATCTACAGTCTTCTAGGAGTAGTTGGGAATCTAGCCACTGTATTAGCATTATCAAGAATAAAGAAGTTGAGAAAGAACTACATGAATGTGTTTGTTGTGTTTTTAGCCGTGGCTGATCTCATGTTTTGTGCGTTCAATCTACCTATTAATACAACTCGCTATATTTTCCGTGAATGGGTGTTTGGTCACGGCTGGATGTGTAAACTCTTTCCATTCCTTTTCTATAGCAACATTGCAACATCCATACTAATGATGCTGATGATAACAGTTAATCGTTATATCATCATTGTACATCAGCAGTGTTATTTTCGGGTTTACAACACACCAGTTGTGTACTCAATGATATTTTTTGCCTATATTTTCCCGCTATCTTTGCTCACACCAACATTGCTAGATGCGTGGGGAAAATTTGGATACAAAGCAAGGATATTTTCCTGTACATTCCTAGAAGACGATTCTGGGAAAGATTCTCAACCATTCATGTTTGTGTTTGGTGTTTGCATTCCTTCAGTCATTATACTCGTATGTTACTTAAGAATACTGTGCCGAGTTCGTCGAGGGAATCAAGACATACAGCAACAGTCAGATAGTTGGATCATTGCTACGTTACACCAAAGATTACATTCTCGTGAAGAAAAAGCTCTTACAAGAACAATGCTTACAGTCTTCACTGCTTTCTTCTTGTGTAACATACCAGTTGTCATAGTAAATCTAGTTCTACCAGAAGAACGTTTACCATGGTTACACAGTACAGCAGCCATCCTTACTTGGACCACTTGTATAATCAATCCCTTTATCTACGCCTTCAATAACAGAAACTACAGACACGCCTACCTATCACTTCTCTGCTGCAAAAACATTAAATCGCATTTAACTCACAAGAAATCACTAGCAGATTCTTATTCTGACTCAGCCAGGACAAGTAAACAAAACATTCTGATGACAACTTTTACTACCAGTGAATCTCCCAAACATTCATTGAGTTCTCGGTTTTGCAGCAGTTCTGGGGGCATAAACAAACTGCTTACCGGTAATAATCACTCAAAACCGTCCAAGAAATACTCTGTTCAAGAATGTCATACCAAGGACCAAAACTGTTTTCACCACGCAGCTCTGACTCACAGATGGAACAGTTGCCCTTCCAAACTTCTGAACACCATAAAAGTTACACATGAAGCAAGTGAAGTTAATGGAACTGCACAAAAGCCAACTGGTGACACTAATAATCTAGGACATTCTGAAACTATACTTAACACTGATTTCATTTTACGCAATGACAGAGACACAGGCAATGCTGAACGTGTCTATATAACATCTAGCGCTACTCGTAACAAGAATTCACTTACCATTTCTGCCACAGTAGAAATACCACCTAATTCAGTGTAACCAACATGATAAAACATTTTCAGGGATACCAGAAATTGTTTAGCGATACAACAAAAAAGTTAAATTTATTAATTCATTTCACTTGCGGTTTCAAGTGTGAAAACTCAGTAATATTGTTTCTAAACCAATATCTAATCAGTATAGCTCATTTACTTACAAAACGAGTTACTGACAATATTTCAATATCCTAAAATCGGATCTTTTCTGAATATGTTTAAGAAGTGATACTCTAGTTGTTAATAATCTTCATTTTGTTAACTGTGTGTGGAGAAAATCTGGAATAAAAAGTGAATCTAAGGCAAAACTTCAAGAATAATATTAACTAAAAAAGGCAGAATGATCATTGTGAGATTTTGTCTGGATTTGAAGTAATGCATAATGGGATGTAGTCAAACTTCACTAGATCATTCTATAACCCTTTGTGGTCATATAGACCGTAACCCTATATTACTCGTGTTTTATAGCCAACTCATTCTGCAAAAGTTAATTTTCGGAAGTCACAGCCCATACTTAACAAGCTCCCGTTCAAGTTCAATTTTATTTTAACACAACACACATTGTATATGCCCTAACAAATAAGGCAGCGTTTGTACATTGACTCGGTTAAGGATAGATTAAACGGTTAGTAAGGAAGGCTAAGTGAGTTGTCACTATGACACAGTGACTGAACACAGCCTTACAACCAGGAATAAATGGTCCTGTAAAACTTTTCTTTTTATTTACGTCTGGGTTCAATTTTAAATGTTTTCGGGTTAAAACTTCAACTAGCGGGCTTATAACAACTGAAATAGCTAACCCCTTCTAGCATTTACATCGTTAAATGGCAATGAAAGTATAGTTACAATAGAGTACTTATTTAAGGTTACAATTTCATCCGCGGCTCTGACTAAGCTGCACCCACACTTAACAGAATGTACTAATAATTAGGCAGCAAGATAAAGAAGGCTTTCTCGATCAACTCGTCTACGCAGATTGTAACCCAATTAGCCCTTAAGAACTATGGACTTTAGGAACTAATCTTGTCTGTTTAAAGTTTAAGCCTGAAAAATTGCAATCTGTAATCAACAAAAGATGTTGTAGATATTCATTGTGTTCTATTTTTTCATCTATTTCTTTTCATGGTCCAAGATTCATTTTAATGACTATTAACAATAAGCTTTTACTCTGACGACGGCGAAACGCCATTTCGCCTACTTGTTTTCACCACCAGCCCTACATTGTAATATTTCTGTACGTTACAGTATGTATGCCATTGCGTATTGGAATATATAAATACGCTGGGATGTAATGGTGCCAGTGGTCTAGTAGGTGCTTTTTACCATCTCAGCACCTGTTACACCGAGGACGTAAGAAAAACAATCTGTCAGTTAATAGATTATGCTGTTTCTACACGTTTATCTAACGATTTTCTGTATAGTCACATTAACCAGGAGTATTATCACCGTCCAACTTCGTTACAATACATTGTTAACCTAAAACTACATTATTGTAGAACTTTTCATACAAAATTATATTATGTTAGCATTACATGTTTGAAAGGTTTACGGCATCTGTAATTTAAAAAAAATATTAATAATTTAAAAAATTCGCTGCACGTGATAAAACAGCACTGCATCGCATCCCATTTTGCACCACTGATTAAAAACACATCATTGATCTTATGGACAATTTAAAGTAATTTAAACTTTTGCTTAATTATCCCAGTGTGTATTACAAATGCTCTGTTCATTTTTCCAAACTTTACGCAATGCTATCTAAACTAGTTTCAAACTAATTACCGTTAAAATGGTTGCGCTTAACGTTCATCTCGGGAATTTAAATTCAAGAGTTTTATACAGCGTTACTGCCAACGCAAACTCTATGTGCAATAAGACATCATGTTCGTGGTACAAAATTTTAAGCCGAATAAAATATTTCAATTCGAATTTTTAAGCTTTGTTTGTGAAGAGTGTTTTCTTGTGCTTTAAGTAGGGCCTTTATTTGTTAGTTAGTGACTATTACTATTACTGTAGATGCTAATAAACTTTAGTCTATGTTTTCAAAGATTTATGAAAATGCGAGAAATGTCACGTTGCAAACTAGTTTTTGAATTTTCCATTTTTTTTGTTACATCTGTTAATTTTTATAATGTCTTTCTGCAGATCATTACAAACCATGTAGAACTTGGCATGAGTTTGCATTCTCACATGTGTTAGCTATTATACCTTTAGCGCAAGCTATACGTGTTTGTTATTACTCACTACACCATTAATCCATCAATAAGATTCGTGTTATTTTCTTTACTACATCAGTGGATTCGTAATGTACCGGTTTTTTGCACATATGCCAACATATCACCCCCCCCTCATAACCAGTGCTGCTTCAGAAATTTATGAACTATTTATAGACATGTTCATCTGACTAAGTATCTCAGTAGCAGGATTTGGTTATCATGTGTGCTGCCGAACGGGAGTTGCAGCTATGCTCTCAGTTAAAATCCAGCACGTGTTTGCCTAATCTTTCAGCCAACTCATATTAAACCTAGAAGTCGAGGAATGACAGGATGTTAATGTTCAATGGAGGAAGCTTTTATTAACACTTCTGTGAAAGCTCCTACTCCAATGTGATGTTCATATTCTAGTGCAGGCTACCCTAGTGACGCAATAATTATCAACTAATGTTACTGCTTCGGAGGTTATTACGCTATATAGTCTGTGTGGGATGTAATATTACTAACTACAAGCTGCTATGATTTATATTCTGTGCGAGTTTAGTGCAATATCGTCAACCGAGTGATTCAAATGAAAACAATTCAGTGCTTGAAACAGCTATTGCGCTCCGATTCAATATTGCAGCTATCCAGAACGATCAATGTAAAATCACCCAATAGCGAGAAATATAGACACGATGGTGTTTATAATTTTATGATGATGCGAAAGTGGCTTATATAGTAATGTCTGGCGCCTTGGAAGTCTATACGTATATATCATTGTGCGCAGGTAGAGAACTCACCATAGTGTTAAACTATAGTTGCCTAAAACAAATAAACAATTACATATACCCAAAACAAAACATGCAAATAAAGAAGCACGTGATTTCATTATTGTTTTATATTGTAAACTAATGGAAAGTTCAGTCAACAATAGCTGCACAAAGAACATATAGCTGCAAAGAACACGAATGTGCTGCTGCTTCAGCGTATGAATTTTGAAATAGCTTTAACTCTCACAAATTAAGGTAGGCCTATTACTACAGATAGGTGTCTAATTGTGTATTAGTTCGTCAAGTGTATTTGTTGACTTGCACAATAAACGACATTTTTCGTAACTAAGGGATCATAAGGTAACGTATCTCAGTCTCCAGCGGTTTTTGATTTGGGCGTTCAGAAAGAATGATGAATGAAAGCCTCCGAGGCCGTTTATCTCCGTTTTTCTTTTTCGTAAGACTTAAGAAAATGGTGTCTGATGAACGCAAGAAACGAGTTGCTATATACTATATATTGCAACGATGCGGGGTCCTCGCCGCCAGGTGGTCTGATTGGTTGATTTGTTCCCTCATATTTCGAATGCTAAGTATTCCGGGTTCAATACCAAAATTTTTTTTACATGTTTGTTCTATATCAAGTGCATAAAAAAGACAGGGATTGGTAGAAATAACTCCCTAATAAACTAGTCCTGCGTACTTCATGCTGCGCTGGTAAAAGCATCTATCCGTTTACCTGCTGAATCGGCGAGGCCATTCCACATCAGCGGTTTTATGCAATGCTAATAAGCAAATGACAGAGCGCAGAAATCGACCAGCTGTTGTCATCAGTTGCGCTATAGTACACAGCTATACCTAAAAGCACAGATTTACAATTAAAAATGCCTGTAATAAAAATATAAGCACACTGAACAATCATAAGCCAATTGTTTCGTAATGGATCGAACCACCACAATTTAAGGATGAGGGGCAAAAATAAAGGAAGTAAACAATATCATTGGAAAGAACTTCAACAAGCATTCAGTGCAGGATGTAAGTTAGTTGCAGATTCCATTTCGGACATAATTGTGTAGGGAAACTGCTGACGCAGTACAATTATTTTTGACGTCATTCCGTTACGTTTTTTCCTGTAATTTTAGTTTCAAAATAGTTGTTAAGCTGATTACGCTGGGTCTTAAAATAAGTTGTGCCTGTTAACGGTAACTGCCAAATTGTAATCACTATTAAAGCAAAATCTATGTAGGCTGTTCGCGCATTAATAGTAATCAGTGGATGGGTCTAATAGCACTCATCATTTCACGCAGTTTACTCCGTGCAAAATGTTTTCAGTGCGGATTTTCACTACACTGTTGTTGTTGATGATGGTGATGGTAATACTATTTTCGCCATTGTCGTCGTCATCATCATCACTGTCCTTGTTACATGGTGTTGTGCTGTCGGTGGTAAGATGTGGTGGGTGTGCTGTAGCGTAGTGTGGTATGGCATGGTATGGTGACTATAGTGAGGTGGATGTGGTATAGTGTGACGCGATGTAGAGTGGCGTATTGTGGGTTGTTGCTGTGATGTGGTGTGGTGTATTGGGTTTGTTGTCGTGCGGGATGGTTTCCATTAATTTTAAACTCAAGGTCTATTCTATGTGCTAAACATTAATAAAGTCCCTATATTCTGCCTGAGGTTACTAATAATTTCTTTTGACATGTGACTCAATGACTGTGTATGTTGGGAGGTAGTTGAGTGAAGTGTGGGTGTCTGTGTGTGTGTGTGCGTGCGTGCGTGCGCGCGCGTGCGTGTGCGTGCGTGCGCGCGTGTGTGTGTGTGTGTGTGTGTGTGTGTGTGTGTGTGTGTGTGTGTGTGTGTGTGTGTGTGTGTGCGGAGGAGGATGATTGAGGGGATGGGTGTCAGTGCGTGTGCGTGCGCGTGCGCGTGCGTGCGTGTGCGCGCGTGGGTGTGGGGGGTTTAAATGATGGGTGAACAAAGACACGGTTTGGAAGCCTTGCTAAAGATCACTGCCGGAAGTACTAATTCTGAGCATTTGTCTGATTTTCCTAACTCTGGTAAAAGTAAAAGATTGCAGAGTTTTGTAATGTACGTTCTGTAAAATCAAGTCAAGACTGTAATGAATCGTTTAACATTTTACGCCGTTAGTGACGATTCTCAAGTGCCGTGTCAAATTACATGATTTAATTACCAGTAACTATGCGCTGTTAATGGGGTAGACTCGTTTCCCTGAAAAGTTTTTTGCCAGAAATTTTTTCCCCGACAAAAAGCTTCACAGAAAACTTTTTTGCCAGAAAATTTACTTCCCAGAAAAGATTTTTCCTAGAATAGCCATTTCCCAGAAATATTTTTTCTCAAAACCGTCATTTCCCAGAAAAAAAAGTTCACAGAAAATGTAATAAATCCTTTTTAAAGCGCAGTTAGATGAGGCGAATTGATTAATACCGATTCTATAATAAAAACAATTGGTCAACTCGTTAAGGCAAGAAAGTAGAATTGTAGCGTCAGAACGATTATTTAGCGAATCGTGGTGATCTTTGCATTACGCAATAGTGAGTAATTGCGGCGTGTGATAGGCTACCGAAGTGAAACATTGTCAAGCCTGGCAACTGATTATTTCGGTGACTGTTTAGGAATCTCACTTTGGACAGTTCCTTTCACTGCTATGCCGAATTATTTTGCTAATTTGGGGTGGATATACATGCATCTGATTGACACTGTGACACACCAGCCTGTTCAATATTTCATCTCAGGGGATTATTTTAAAAATGAACTAGGATCCGGTCCTGCCATAAAATAACCTGTAAAAAATCTTGTGAAGGAGCATAATTTGTTGGCCAAATTTAGACTCCTACATAATGCTTGGTGTTTTCATTTTCTAGGTTGTTTATTAAACTTTATTTCAAAGTATTTGAAAATCAATAAAATTTGAGGTGATTATGTGGCAAATGATACAATGCAAATTGATTCTAATTTAAAGGAAGACCGAACGTTTGTTTAGACTCAATCTCATTTTAATTTACTGTCCAAAATATACATTTTGAGTTGCAATGCCAAAATGAGTTGCAGTACGCCGGAAAAATATTAACACAAGTTATCACACTAATATACGGGACATTCTGACTGCCTGCTGTACGCGATACATTGCGTCATTTTTGATGATTCTGATAGTCCTTAGTCAAAGCGCTGTATATAATTAGAAGTAGAAAGAGAGAGGGAGTGGGTACTGAGAAAGAGAGTAAGGGTGAAAGAGAGCAAGAGAGGGTGAAGGAGAGAACAGGGATAGAGCGAAGAAGAGAAGGAAAGGATGGGAGGGAGGGAGTAAGGCAAAGGAGGTAGAGAAAGAGGCATACAGAAAAAAGAAATCGAAGGCTTTATTCTACTAATTTAAAATAGCAAATCCTGCAAATAAAAACGCAACTGCGATTTTTCTGTTAAAAAATATTTGTGGGAAATACTTTTTCTGTGAAACGAGTTTTCTATGGCAAAAAAATCTGGCAATTTTTTTTCTGGGAAGTTGTTTTTCTGGAAAATGTTCTTGAAATGGACCTAATCCGATGTTAATGTAGTCTACGATGACCGTATTTATTTATCTACCTAGGTTTCCGTGGAATAATCCTGAAAACAGGAAGCTTCTTTACCCTACATATAGTTTGTTAAGGGAAACGGAAGTCCAGTGCTGTAATGCCGGGCAACTGCAACCAACAATAAAGAGCTCTCTGACTATTATTAATTGATCATTATATGACCGTTCAAAGTACAAGAATGGAATCCATCACCGCAACTAGCAGAATAGTCGTAAGGATTTCTCTTATGAATTAGACTCTCGCTTGTCAAGTACCTGAAACATGCAGCAGAATGTACGCCTAAAATACACAAACTTAGAAATGTCAAAAAACACCAGAATACTGTGATTCGTACATGAGTGTAGCTATACGATGTGTTCATGCTGCGACGAAAAAGATGTGCATTAAACCTGTTGTCAAAGAAGCTATTTGATATTCTCCGTCAATTCGACATGGCACAGTACGATACCGAAAGCCAGACAGATACAGTGTTTTTATTGCAAGCTGTACTGATGAATGAATCAGACAACGACAATGTAAACGTCACTGTTGTTTACCCCGTGAAAGCATCTCGCTTAGCTTTGACATTCTGTATTATGTACATATGTATCGGTATTCCCGGTAACTTGCTGACAATTATAGCTTTATGTCGATCAGCTAAACTACGGTGTCACATACCTAACATTTTTGTTGTTAATCTAGCTGTTGCAGATCTTATGTTCTGCGCGTTTAATTTACCAATTAATGCAACACGTTATGCTTATCGTTCTTGGATTTTAGGGGACACTCTCTGCAAACTCTTTCCTTTATTCTTCTACGGCAATCTAGGCATATCTATACTCAATATGCTCATGATAACTATTAATCGGTATGTTGTTATTGTGCAGCATAGTGTATATTATAAGATATACACAATGAAGACTATATGTATCATGGTAGCGTTCTGTTGGTGTTTCGCCATTGGTATGTTATTGCCAACATACCTCGGTATATGGGGTGCATTCGGTTACAAAAAGGAAATATTTTCCTGCACATTCATAGAAAAAGAAGGAAAAAATTCGCAAAAATATTTGTTTGTATTTGGTGTTGGCGTGCCTTTAATGATAATGTTTCCCTGTTATCTACATATCATCTACACGGTACGTAAAAGTTCTTTGCAAGTATCTAGTCCGACAGGGCGGCGCAAAAAGCGCAGTCAGGACCAAATTTTAACGAAAATGATGATCATTGTATTTGTGTCTTTCATCACGTGCTGCGTACCAGTTGTTATTGTTGAGTTCACAGTGACTGAAAGTGAGGCACCTTATTTGGCAACAGTGGCTTCCATTCTTACATGGACTACTACAATTATTAACCCTATTATTTATGCTTTCATGAACAAAAATTATCGCAGAGAATACAAAGCCTTGGCGTTGTTAATCTATCATCCTAAACTGCGACCTCGCTGGGCTAGTAGAAACAAAAGCATTCGGTCCAGTACAGTTACAATAGATCTAACGCATATGACATTGACACTGAAATTGAGTAATGCTAGTCAGAAAGTACGTCGAAATAGGGGTGCATGCAAGAAAAAGATTTCTAGCGTGGCAGCAGAACCACATGTCCTTACGCCAAACGTGAAACACGCACTAAACAGTAAACTTACTCTTAAACCTTCAGGCCAAAAAGAGAGTGATGGAAATGACTTGGAATGTGATGGTTGTGATTTACAGACTCCGGCTTCAGGCGAAACCAGCCGCTACGCTTAGACGGTTTTACAAGCACAGAAACCAGCTGCAGACAATTCTTTATGATCAACTTATGCGAAATTTTAAAGTACAACCTGAAATAATGTAATTTGTTAATTTCAACACAATTTTCAGATTGTTTGTTGTCGAGGTGGCGTTTTGTTCAGTCTGCTTAGGCTAGCGCCACCTCTCGCTCATATGTACCGCGCTCACATCTCGCTCTCTATATACTGGCCAACTGGTCAGTGAGCATTTTACACCCACTTCACGAAATCAATTTGTCAAATTTGTTTGAAACAATGTAGAAATGGTTAAACTTAATGGCAATGATGTTTTACTGTAGCATGGTAGATATTGAAGATAATCTTTGATATTTATGGATTTTTTAATATAGTGACATCCAAGCTTTTCAGACATTATAGAGTGTTTTGATGCATTAAGCTTTGGCGCTTCGGATTATAGAAAGTCCTATAGAAGCTCTGGCCTGGTACTGAAAATGTAGATTCCGCACGTGTCAAAAGCTGCTCTGAACACATTGGTAGCCCTGGTGGTTATTACAGAAATAATATTTTATATTCTGTGAAAAGACATAACAAGGAATCTATAATAATTATGTTCAAATGGCGGCATATAAAAACTAAAAGCAAAAAATGACGAGGATGCGTTTATAGTAAACTTTTATTTACTTATATAGAAGAAGCAAAAATTATTAACGAGATATAAATTATCTTAGACGTAAATGAATGCTTTTTAAACAATAAGCATTAAAAGTATTTGAACAAATGTTCTTTTACAAATTTTTCATAGAATAGTTTACTAAAATAATTATTTAATTTAGGGTAGTGTGTGTTTCAACAAGTCACAAGTTTTAACAAATCACCAAAACCTAAATGCTGTAGTATTAAGATAATTAGCTGCAGATAAGTCTGTATTCAAGTCTATTGATTTACTAGCAACATGAAAATAGTGCTAAAGCAAATTTGTTAGGAACAGTGTAAACTTAGCCCGAGTAAAACATCCATCCTCAATTTCCTTGTTTCAATTAGCTTAGTAAATTAACAAAGGCTCAAGGGAAATGCAGTTTCCTCTAGATAACATAATGATTATGCATCAACGCGCATGATGACAATGACATAATCAACTAAACGTTCGCGAGCATCATTTTTTTCTGGCATCACAGAAATATTGGCCAAAAAACTACGGACCTACTACGGGGTGTTTTTTCCGAATGGTATGTGGTATTTATAAATGCTTATTTGTGTACTTTCCAGAATCTTTTTGCCAGTCTTGTGGCTGTCGCAATGGTTTTATTCAATGTAGCATCAGAATTTTGCTCATTGTATTTGGATTACTATTTATGTAGCATTTATCTATAATTTCGCATAATAAAATGCTAAATTCAAATATGAAAATATCCAAACAGGGATTTTTTGGCCTTTCGATGTGTCAAGAAATCCGCTTTTATAATGTTCTAATTATATTATCAAAAAAACAAAGTTTACTAACCATTCGCAGCCATTTTAAGCGTATGTATAGTAGTAGTAGTAGTAGTAGTAGTAGTAGTAGTAGTAGTAGTAGTAGTAGTAGTAGTAGTAGTAGTAGTAGTAGTAGTAGTAGTAGTAGTAGTAGTAGTAGTAGTAGTAGTAGTAGTAGTAGTAGTAGTAGTAGTAGTAGTAGTAGTGTAGTAGTAGTAGTAGTAGTAGTAGTAGTAGTAGTAGTAGTAGTAGTAGTAGTAGTAGTAGTAGTAGTAGTAGTAGTAGTAGTAGTAGTAGTAGTAGTAGTAGTAGTAGTAGTAGTAGTAGTAGTAGTAGTAGTAGTAGCAGTAATAGTAGTGTGGTGGTGGTGGTGGTGGTGGTGGCGGCGGTGGTTGTTGTTGTTGCATTGGCAGTGGCGGTGGCAGTAGCAGTAGGTGTTGTTGTTGTGGTGTTGGTGGTGGTAGTGGTGGTGGTGGTGGTGGTGGGGTTGGTGGTAGTAGTAGTAGTAGTAGTAGTAGACAATTTATTTTGACAACATTCGACGTAAAATATTGCACATGTAAGTAAGTAAGTAAGTAAGTAAGTAAGTAAGTAAGTAAGTAAGTAAGTAAGTAAGTAAGTAAGAAAGTAAGTAAGTAATTAGGTAAGTAAGTAAGTTTATTAGTTTATTACCATTTTTAAAATAGCAAAATACGCAACTAAGTGATTTGTAAATCTGTGCAAAAGTAATTATTGATTAGTGGTGAAGGGTGGCGAAAGAACTATAAGTTATCGAGGTCAGCTACCCT
Source organism: Tubiluchus corallicola (assembly GCA_030141605.1). Lineage (NCBI taxonomy): Eukaryota > Metazoa > Priapulida > Priapulimorpha > Priapulimorphida > Tubiluchidae > Tubiluchus > Tubiluchus corallicola. Next base: position 733 of record JAQGDQ010002072.1, on the reverse strand, counting down.
CTCTGAATAGTTACTAATATAATTAATTAATTAATGCGCATATACCAGGTAATTAAAAATTATCAGATTTTGCATTTAAGACGAATGAAAATTGAATTATTATACGAATGTGTCGTTTATAATAAAATAATGTTCAATAATGGGAAAGAAGAGACACATTATATTTCTTTAAATAATAACTTAGCCTTTACGCATTTAAAATTAATATTATGAGGACCTAGAGCCAAAGGAAGAAAAAAAACATTTTCGCTTGCAGCTAGCAAAAGTGGATAAACATGTATGTTTAGTCATGAAGGAAAGAGTTGAAAGCAAAAGTATCTTAAAATTCTTTGGAATTAGCGTTGATTATTACATAATATTAAAGATTACAAAAGGTGCACCTTACCTCCATAACATACATTTGAGCTGCAATGCTTACTTACTTACTTACATGCAATTTTTGTCAGATGTTGTCAAAATTGTCTACTACTACTACTGCTACTACTACTACTACTACTACTACTACTACTACTACTACTACTACTACTACTACTACTACTACTACTACTACTACTACTACTACTACTACTACTACTACTACTACTACTACTACTACTACTATACTACTACTACTACTACTACTACTACTACTACTACTATACTACTATACTATACTACTACTACTACTACTACTACTACTACTACTACTACTACTACTACTACTACTACTACTACTACTACTACTACTACTACT
>JAQGDQ010000743.1:55000-103184 GCA_030141605.1 Tubiluchus corallicola | reverse complement strand
CTGTTGCTGTTGCTGTTGCTGTTGCTGTTGCTGTTGCTGTTGCTGTTGCTGTTGCTGTTGCTGTTGCTGTTGCTGTTGCTGTTGCTGTTGCTGTTGCTGTTGCTGTTGCTGTTGCTGTTGCTGTTGCTGTTGCTGTTGCTGTTGCTGTTGCTGTTGCTGTTGCTGTTGCTGTTGCTGTTGCTGTTGCTGTTGCTGTTGCTGTTGCTGTTGCTGTTGCTGTTGCTGTTGCTGTTGCTGTTGCTGTTGCTGTTGTTGTTGTTGTTGTTGTTGTTGTTGTTGTTGTTGTTGTTGTTGTTGTTGTTGTTGTTGTTGTTGTTATTGTTATTATTATTATTGTTGTTGTTCTTGTTATTATTATTATTATTATTATTTTATTAATATTGTTGTTATTGTTATCTCTTATATTAATATTCTTGGTATATTTATTTATATATAAGATTCGAGGCTACAGCCCGGACGACGGCACCATTTGCGGCGATCTATATATCAAACGAAAGGTCTCGATCTAGTGTCGTCTCATTAGGGGTTTATTTTTCGAATGGGGCCCACCGCGAGGAACGGGGGGCGAAAAACCTCCAAAAATGGCCAGTTTTTGGCCGTTTTTTGCAAAAGTTATACGGCTGAGATGTAGAGAACGGGAATGGGCCGAGGGGGGTGCTGGGTATGGATAGATAGCCCGTTCAGCGATGGGTGTCATAGGCCTATTTAGAATTCGCGAGAGGGCCACTGGGTCCCGTAACGGGCGTTTTCCCGGGCCCAACTCGCGATTTTTTCGAAATTTTGACCAAACAGCATGCGGGAAAAACGTTCTAGCGTCGCCCAGTGGGACTCTCGGAAGGAGATATATGGCTCTTTACAAAGAGGAAGGACAGGGCTACACGATGATGTGGGTTATATTTTAGGGCAGGTCCACCGAAAGGAGTATTGGCGAGTTAATTAGGAGTTCTATTTTCGGCAATTTTCAACCCAAATAATTGCTGACGCAAAGGCAGACGCATTCCATTGTGCTGACGTCATCCATTATTGCTTATAGCTTTAATTCAGCAAAAAGCTGCTTTGCGTTAGTTAAACATACAGTAGGCACGAGTACAGGTTTTGCGTTAGGTAAGTAGGCAGGATGTTACGGGCTTTGCGTTATACATGGGGACTGTGTAGGATGTTCGCGTATTATTCATTACACGTGTATTTATACGCAAAATCTTTTGCGGAGCCTTTGCTAGTTATTATTATTAATATTAATGTTATGAATATTTGTTATAAATCAAAATTAATGAATGTTTTTTCGTAAAAAGGCAAATTCAGAATGCCCCGATATAGAAATTTTGCACTAATTATGTGTATAACAGAAGCCAAATAGGTAATGAATAAGCAGACCAGTAGAAAAGATACAGTATATTAGGCAAGGCTTCTGTTAAATACATAATTACTGCATAATATTCTATACTGTAGGCTCTACCTATATAAACTGTTTGTACGTTTGCAAAAATTAACCGCTGATGATGACAACAGTAGCTCCGTCGAAACGCTTGACAGGATTTTTAACTAGATTAATTAATTAATAAAGTTGTGGTGTTTCTTTAATTTCAGCTCCAGTTAAACCGTCCAGTGACTCATTTATCCTGCGCAATACAACAAACGTAATTCTTAATCTATCTGCATGGTCTGACAGTGGATGCCCCATTCGATCATTTGTGATTGAGTATCAAGAGTTTGCCTCAGCTCTCTGGAAAACTGTTGATAACAGCGTCAGTCCTAACCAGGTAGGTACCATCTGCCATAATTAATGCTTTTAATGCTTATTAATAATAATAATTAATGAGAAATTCTACAATTAAAAAACAAAGTTTTGTCGTTGTTCTTTAGTTGAGAAACTTTTTACTAATTGTTATTAATTAAGAATTAAATTTGCGTAATTAGCCTTTTCACAGTTCCAGTGATTGATGATGATCGTGAAAAGGCCAAAGGTTACGTGTACCAGACAACGCATTTGTGTACACTTGACAACACTGCGCAGCTCATGCTGTTGTAATAGTAATAGTTTTAACAGCTAGCTAGAACCTTGCCTAGTTCATTTTATCTTGTTCCCAAGCAAGATCCTGCTAGTAAATCGCACTACACACTGTCTATTGTATAGTTAACTCCATGTAAAACGACTGATGTTACTGAAGTGATGCGGCATACCGCTTTGCTTTGCCCGCATGTCACGTAATGGCTGCGTTACACTTAACCCTTGACCTACAGCAACTGCGCGTGCGCACAACGAAACTGTGAAAAGGCTTATTATTGTAACTTTTGCTGCATTTAATACATTGTTCTTCTTCAGGGAACGTTTCATTTAATACATTGTTCTTCTTCAGGGAAAGTTTCATTTAATACCTTGTTCTTCTTCAGGGAACGTTTCGAATTTTGGACCTTCAGCCCAATCATCGCTACACTTTGCGTGTTACAGCTCACAATGAAGCTGGTAGTACTATCGCAACTTACGATTTTGTTACGCTGGCTTTCATTGGCCGTAAGTAATCGTGTATTTCAAGTTAACGTTTTCGTAGATAAACACAGATGGCATTTCATTATGCACGTGCCAGGAAATGTTCTTTAATTAATATTCCCTTGGCGTGTGTCGTGAAGCTCACGATTCCTTCATTTTGTCTAATTGATTATATAAATCATAATTATTATTATCAATAGTCATGTTATTACAATCTCGTGCTGAATTATTAAATTAAAATCTCATAAAAGAACTTACCAAAATTCAGCTATAAAACTGGTTTATTTCGCTGTATACAGTTTAAACTTCCATCATTGCACAGAACCTTGAACTAGTATGCATAACATTTACCTTTAATGAATTAATGGCTTCCTTTCACTTCATGGAAAGTTTTACCTGTCAGTAGCCTTGGCAGAACTTTAGAGACAGCAATGTATTGTATTACTTCTGGTTTAGAAAATAAAGTGCATTTGATGTGAACAACTCGCCTTTGTTCACTTGTTTATTTTTCCAAAGAAGCCAGTCTGTTAGCACTTACCTTTAGAGTTTCTTCCTAGCATGTTGCGTAATTACACGTGTTTTCGATATGTTAAAAAATCTCTTTTCTACAACCTTGACAATTGCTAAGATTACTGAAACCAGTACCATCAGATATTAGCCATGTAAGCTAAAGGAAAGGTCAAGTCTTCTAGGAGGTTGGGTTTATTTCAATGTTCGCGAAAAATGTTAGAAAGATTTATAGTAAAAAAAAACTGCAATAAGCGCCTCGTGTAATTAGTAAAATTAACTCGCGATCACTTCATGCTTGAGCGCTTCCATTTTCAATGCTCTTTCTTCTTCCAATGACGTCATTCGTCTTGAAGAAAATTAGGGCACTGTCAATCTTCAGCAAAAGTATAATTAGTTTTTACAAGAAAAATAGATAGGTAATTTTGCAATATTTCCGGTTGAACATTAGGTAAGCTGTAGAAGTTTTAGTTAGTTTAAGCAGGACGCGCTTACGGAAAGCTACGACACGTTTACGACAAGTCACGAGGTCTCCCAGTTACGTCATGATTTTCAAGTTTGATTCGGATGTAGTATATTTGAATTTTATACTTTATAGGGAGTTCTTTGCAAATTTCTTTGTGATATTTTTCTAAGTTTAAGTGATAAGGGTGAAATAGACCAAATATACTGAGTGACTTGTTCTTTTCTTTACCACATCACAGTTTAAGTGATAACAGTAAAATAAACCCAACATACTGAGTGAGTTGTTCTTTCCTTTAACAATAATAGCTTTAAATCCATATTACTACTGTCTTTGTCTCCTATCTACTAAATGCACATCATCTTTTACAGAGACAGTGGAGACCTTGGAAACGTATAGCGATGACTACAACGATGACGGCAGCGGCGTTAAAACTGTAGTTCCAGTCATAATAAGCATTTTAGCTATATTAGCTATAATTGCAGTTGTGATTGTGTTTTACCTGAAAAATAGGAAGATAAACGAATATCAATACAAAGGTAAGTAGTAATATAATATACAAAACTAAATAGTAATTATATACGTACACAAGCAAGTAAATTTGGTTAGTTATTATAGGATTGTAAGATACGTCCTGTTAACTAATACAAGCTTAGAAATGAAAAGCGATGAATAGAAAAGTCACTGTCTAACATTTGTACAAACATCGTAGGTATCATACTTCAAAATTTAACGTTATACCTTTTACGAATATTTATGTATTGCTAGATTTATTTATTTTTTATTTACTTATGTATTTATAACGTATTTTTCTCTATAGTTCTAATTGTTCTATAAGATTCTATGATTTCTGAAAGACCTGACAGTTTGTAAACAAAAGATAATACCACTACAGAATGAACCATTTGTTACTATATGAATATATATTAATAAATATATATATATATATATATATATATATATGCACAAGTTTAACATTCTTAATTTAAAGTTTTAATAAAGTTGTGGTGTTTTAACTGTAAATTTTGTTAAGTGCCTGTAACAAAAAAATGACAGTATTTGTCTCTTTGAAATATCACAAAGTGTAATGTTTGATACAAAAACAAATTCGATGAATGTAGTGTATCTACATTATTATGTTTTCTATGGGAATTCTCCTGCCACAATTCTTCAAAGGAAAACTAGACGATTGATTAGAGTCAATCTCATTTTAATTTACTGCTCAAAATATACATATTCTTGCCTGTAAAAGTTAACCATTGTTCCTTATATTCGAATAATTACCTTGGAAAGTTAATTAACGGCAAGCGAACACAGCTATCGCTTACGACATAAATTAACCACAGTTTGTACAATGGTAGACATCTTCCCTGCGCTTCAAGCACGTTTGTGTAAGCGAAGATTGCTATAAGGTGCTGATGTTACTAAAAGACACCACTACCAGCCTTAGTGGATTTGCAGAGTTGAAAAATTTGAGTTTAACAAAATTTAATTATCCAAGGTAATTATTATTTAATCTAAGCTTTGATTTAAAAAAGGCTATGTAGTTGTCAATATTTTAGAGCATACTTCATTCTGAACTAATGTCTACACAATCGTCCGGTTTTCCTTTAACAGTTAAAATTTACTCTGAAGAATTCAATCAACAATTTCAGATTCTTCCAAGACACCAAAAAATGACTGCGCAGCGGAAACAGCATTAATCGCAGATTATAGGGAAAGAAAAATGAAAGAGTTAACTGATGAGGTCACCAATTATCCCATATCCAAACCTGCACCCAACACACGCGGATGGCATCCTGTACCGTACGGAAATATCAGAATACCACAAGGTACGTTTCCTCTTGATATTTTTCATGTTAGGTACTTTAGATAATCTGGATAATCCGTTAATCTGGACAAAGTACGAATGTGCTGTAGCTCATTTTAATAAAATAGGTTGGAACTGTGAAATTGGTCTAATTATAGCTTTACTTTCTTCTTATAGTGTATAACTGCATTCTCAGTTCTCGTACAAGCTAAATTTGACCACTTTCACGGTTGCCACATCTAAACAGCATTATTTTGTTTTCCAAACCTAACCTAGTCAACTTGCTTGACACTGTAAATAGAGAAAATCCGAAACAGATGACAGGTAAACAAAGGGGAAGAAAAGACGAAAATGGGTAGGTAGGCAGATATGTAGATAGATCCACAGATAGTTAGATGGATGGAATATATGGGTGGAAGGATGGACGGATGGACGGGCAGACGGATTGACAGATGGATGGGCGGGTAGATCAACAAACTGATGGACTGACCTACAGACGGACGGAGGGATGGATAGACGGACAGACAGACGGAAAGAGAGACAGACAGGCAGACAGACACAGAGATAGATGGACAGACAAACAAACAAACAAACAGGCAGGCTGGCTTGCAGGCAGACAGATAGACAAACAGACAGAGAGACAAACAAGCAAATAAACAAACAAACAAACAGACAGACAGACAGACAAGCAAACAAAGTAACAGGCAGACAGACACACACAGACAGACAAACAGACAGACAGGTAGTTAGACAATTAGACAGACAGAGAAAAAGAGAGACAGAGAGAGAGAGAGACACAGAGGTAGAGGATAAGGAGGGGGAGATTGCAAGAGAAACAGAAAGCAGAACAGAGTAGAAAAATTGCCTAATATGTTCATTTTCCTGTACTGTTGCGCTGCTGTATTTAAAACGCATTGCTGTATTGTTATAGCAGAAAGTGAGGTTAATCCCTATGCCACTTCAGCTATATACCACTCTTCAACCGCTGTGCCTCCTTATGACAATGTACTTAACGACCTTTCTGGAAGAGAAGGAAGAGTTGGTGTCCCCCCTGCTGTGCCTGCAAGACCACAACAACCTCAGCTTTATACGCATTCAGCAAACGAGCATTCAAACGATGTCATGCCGCCTAGTAAAGGTAAAAAATGTGTAGTTGTAACAAGTATGGGAGAAGGTCCGAGTTCGAATCCGTTTTGGATGTGCAAAACCGTTTCAAACTTTTTAATATAGTATTTTTTAATAAGGTTTTTCGCAGTTTGATTGTGCGCACGCGCATTTGGTGTAGGTCGAAGGTTAAGTGTACCTCAGCAGCGCGTCTTAACTACAACCGTTACGTGGCATGTGGGTAAGCAAAGCCGCCTGCCGCATGAATTCAGTAACTTTAGTTGTTTTGCGTGGACTTTACTTAATTATGCATTAGTCTATGCGTAGAGTGATTTACTAGCAGGATCTTGATTGGGAACAAGAAAAATGAACTAGGTAAGGTTCTGCCTAGCTGTTAAAACTGTTACTATTACAATAGCTTGAGCTACGAGGCGTTGTCAAGTGTACACAAATGCTTTGTCTGGTACACTTAACCTTTGACCTTTTCACGGTCATCATCAATCGCTGGAACTGTGAAAAGGCTTGTTTAGTGATTTTATGTGTTTTTTATTGTTTGTAATTGTGTCTGAACTCCGCATAACTCTGACGAAAAAATCTGAATTTATTTTACCTGGGAGTATTTTTAGAAATACGAATACCACAATATTACTTCTAAGTTTTGGTAAATATAATGTGCAACTTATTTGGTAATTAAAAATATATAAAAAAACATGTTTTCCAGTGAAAGAATAACAATAATTTAATCGCTATAGAAGAGGCGATATTATTTTTTATGAAGGTGTTTTTTCATTTTTCCTTCTTGCAATTTGGTGTTGTTGTTGCTGTTGTTGTTGTTGTTGCTATTGTTATTGTTGTTTTTGCTGCTGTTGTTGCTGGTGTTGTTTGTTGTTGTCGTTGTCGTTGCTGCTGCTATTACTGTTGTGGTTGCTGCTGCTGTTGCTGTTGTTGTTGCTGCTGCTGCTGTTGTTATTATTGTTGTTGTTGCTGCTGCAGCTGCTGCTCCTCCTGCTGTCGCTATTGGCGTCGTCACTGTCGTCTTTATTGTTGTTATTCTTTAAGTTTTAACTATTAATACTATAACCGTTTCATTAATTTTGTAGATATACAAGTTAAACTTTTGACAAGAAACGGCAACTATGAACAGAATCTGGTTTTTGCTCAACCAGAAGTTTTCACTCAAGCTGACAGTAGAGACTTAGTTTTTCGTGAACCACAAAAATCTTTGAATATTTTATATCCCAAAAAGCGTAATTCAGGTACGTGTATTCGATGAGCAAGTTTGAAGTGGTGGTTAAGTTTCCATGGAGCTTATATACACATTAGCGGGACTGTCTGTGGGCTTTTCTGATAAATAGCTCGTAAATTTTCTTTGTAAAAATATTAATGATTTAAAGGAAAAAAACAAGTCACTCAGTATGTCGGGTTTATTTTACTGTTGTCGCTTAAACTGTTTGTGGTGTGCTAAAGGAAAGAACAAGTCACTCAGTACGTTGGGTTTATTTTACTGTTATCACTTAAACTCTTTGTGGCGTGCTAAAGGAAAGAACAAGTCACTCAGTATATCGGGTTTATTTTACTGTTGTCGCTTTAACTGTTCGTGGTGTGCTAAAGGAAAGAACAAGTCACTCAGTATGTTGGGTTTATTTTACTGTTGTCGCTTAAACTGTTTGTGGTGTGCTAAAGGAAAGAACAAGTCACTCAGTATGTCGGGTTTATTTTACTGTTATCGCTTAAACTGTTTGTGGTGTGCTAAAGGAAAGAACAAGTCACTCAGTACGTTGGGTTTATTTTACTGTTATCACTTAAACTCTTTGTGGCGTGCTAAAGGAAAGAACAAGTCACTCAGTATGTTGGGCTTATTTTACTGTTATCACTTAAACTAAGAACTGCCTACAAAGCATAAATTTAAAATATACTTTCTCTGAATAGAAATTTTCAGGCGTTGTGAACGCCTTTTTTACGCCATTCACTTGAAAATGACGTAACTGTGTGACTTCGTGACTTTTCGTAAGCGCGTCGTGGCTTTCCGTAAGCACGTGCTACTTAAACTAATTCAAACTTCTGCAGCTTACCTAATGTTGCCACAAAAATAATACGAAATTAGCTATCTATTTTTTTGTAAAAATTTGTTTTACTTTTGATGAAGATTGACAATGCGCTAGTTTTCTTCAAGACGAATGACATCATTGGAAGAAGAATGGTCTTTGAAAATGGGAGCGCCCAAGCATGAAGTGATCGCGACTTTAAAGTAATTTTACTAATTACAAGAGGCGCTTATTGCAGTTTTATTACTAAATCCTTCAAACATTTTTCGCGAACATTGAAATAAGCCTAACTTCCTAGAAGGCTTGACTTTTCCTTTAAACAAATATTCTTTCTTGACGTCACATGTATTATCATTTAGCAGAAGCAGATGTTCTACCTCGTGGTTCGACTTACATAGCGACAACTAGCATGTGCTCTTCCAACTATGATGAACTTCGAGATGCTTATGAGAACTTCAAACAACATCCGTCGACCATTCATGAGTTGCCAGGCCTCGTACCGGAAATGGTTGACAGTCCGGAATTAGTTCGCTTCACCCAGTCACCTCCCAAAGCCAACGAGAAAAGAGAAAGCAGTTGTATCACGGCTGCTTATAACGGTATGTAAATAAACTATGCTAAAAAGTATTCAAGCACAAGAAAAACCTCCACTTACATAAAGCTTAAAAAAGTTCGTCTTGAAATTTTATACCAGTTACGTACTGCCTTTTCGGATACAGAGCTTGCGCCAGCAGTAACGCTGTGTAAAACATTACTGTAAATTTAAACTCTCGCGATGACCCTTAGACGCAGCCATTTTGATGATAAGTCTTTTAAAACAAGTTTAGATAACACTGAGTAAAGTTTAAAAAAATAATCAGAGCATTCGTAGCACACATGTCACTAACTAAATAAAATTTAAAATTACTGTGTCTTGTCAAAAAAGTTAAAAATACGTTTTTTGGTTAATGAGTGGTGCACCCCGGAGTGAATCAGCTACATTTTACCAATTTGCTGAAAACATTTTAAGTAATTAATAATTTTCTTTTCTAGTTACGTAAGTCTTTCCAGCAGGTAAGCGAAATGCCAAGTAATATAGATTTGCATGGAAAGTTTTTTGGGACATAATTTAACATTTCCTTTTCTTCCCCTGATTTACGCTGTGCGTATATGACGTCATGTAATGGCGCGGTCGGAACAGTATTGCGGGAGATTTAAAATGAAAACAAAGTATTAATCCTTTCAACGCAAGTACGATATACGCATAAAATTGCTATAAAGTAATATAATTTTTAAAGGCGATTTTTCTGAAATCTACTTCAGGTGCCCCTGTTCTTGTCCTTTAAGTTCCAAAGGCTTGTATATGTCCAACTGCAATTAGCGTAATGAAAATGAAATTATTAATGTTTTAGATTACACATTTTAAAATCAAAGGGTGAAGAATTGTTGCTTTTATTAACTAGATACTGTAAAAACTCCAGTAGATCAATAACGTCCTTTGAAAATTATAAAAAAAATAAAAGAGAGCTTTTTCGTATTCGTAAAGTTTTTTCTTAGCTCATATGCAGAGAGGTGAGCAATTGAGAATTGTCTACCAGAAAGTAAATTCGAATCGAATCGAACTTGCGACCTTCGAACTCGAATCAGACCGAATTTCAGCATTTTTGAGTCCCAACTAGAATTCAGTTTAAAAACCGGTTTCACAGAGATAATGCATATTGCTTGTGTTTGTTTTTGCTTCATAACAAACGCGTGTAGTTGCTGAATTATTCGAATCTGTAATTTTTGGATCTATAATCTATAACTCGAACGTTCGATGCTAACTCCTAATCCCAGTTTCACAGTTTCGTTGTGCGCACGCGCAGTTGCTGTAAGTCAAAGGCAAAGTGTACCACAGCAACGCGTCTTAACTACAACCGTCACGTGACGTGTGAGTAAAACAAAGTCGTCTGCCGCATCAGTTCAGTAACGTCAGTTGTTTTACGTGTACTTTACTTAACTATGCATTACTCTGTACGTAGAATGATTTACTAGCCGGATCTTGCTTGAGAACAAGAAAAAAATGGACTGGGTAAATGTTCTAGCAAGCTGTTTAAAACTGTTACTATTACAATAGCATGGGCTGCGAGGCATTGTCAAGTGTACACGAATACATTCATTGTCTGGTACACTTAAGCTCTGACATCATCGTCAATCGCTGGAACTGTGAAAAGGATTATTCCAAGGGTCTTTATATGGTCACATTGTGTTTTGGATCAAATTCTTTTGTTTCGTAATTTCAAGTGATAACTGACACAGATCTTGGCAGTGATTTAACCATAATTAATAATTATTTCTGCTATAATTAATGTAGATGGAGCGCTACGAGGAAGGCCCAGTTCCTCCAGTGATACGACAGACACTCAAACTGTATTTGAGAAGCGGCCGAAACGTAATCGAAGTCATGATACCGCTGTACGCAAAACTCGGCCTAGTCAGTCTTCACAAAGGTAACAATTACGTCGTACAAACTAACTGTGGCTAAATATTAAAATGTTGCGCTCAGTGGAGTTACTTTGGTAGATAACAGATGGTGTTGACATGATATATTAATGGTCACATAACATTAATTTATATTGCTGTATAGAAATTTTCAGGCATGGTGGTAACCTCCGTTCACTTGAAAATTATGGCATAACTGTGAACTGCGTGAGTTTTCGTAAGCGTGTCGTTGCTTTCCGTAACCGTGCCGTGGCTTTCCACAATAATGCCCTGCCAGAAAAATTGTATCCAAGTAGCAACGTAAATACTGCAGTGCTTTTCCGTTCAAAGTATAGTAAGAACAGAGAACAATTAATTTCACAAGTATATTTGGAAGAGAGAACAATTAGTTTCGTAAGTATTTTGGGAACAAAGAACAACTAATTTCCCAAGTATATTGGGAACAGTGAGGAATCAATTCCATAAGTATATTGGGAACAGTGAACAATCAATTTCACAAGTATATTTGGAACAGAGAACAATTCAATTTCACAAGTATATTGGGAACAAAGAACAATTAATTTCACAAGTATGTTGAGAACAGTGAACAATCAATTTCACAAGTATATTGGGAACAGAGAACAATTCAATTTCACAAGTATATTTGGAACAAAGATCAATCAATTTCACAAGTATATTGGGAACAGTGAACAATCAATTTCACTAGTATATTGGGAACAGAGAACAATTCAATTTCACAAGTATATTTGGAACAAAGAACAATCAATTTCACAAGTATATTGGGAACAGTGAACAATCAATTTCACAAGTATATTGGGAACAGAGAACAATTAATTTCACAAGTATATTGGGAACAGAGAACAATTAATTTCACAAGTATATTGGGAACAGAGAACAATTAATTTCACAAGTATATTGGGAACAGAGAACAATTCAATTTCACAAGTATATTGGGAACAGTGAACAATCAATTTCACAAGTATATTGGGAACAGAGAACAATTAATTTCACAAGTATATTGGGAACAGAGAACAATTAATTTCACAAGTATATTGGGAACAGAAAACAATTAATTTCACAAGTATATTGGGAACAGAGAACAGTTAATTTCACAAGTATATTGGGAACAAAGAACAATCAATTTCATAAGCGTAATGAGAACAGAGAACAATTAATTTTGCAACGAGACAGTTAAAGTCAAGAAATATTTTCACTAAGTATATTGTAAATCATTATTATCGTGGGTATTCCGAGTTTTGGAAGAATGTTTGGAACTTAATATATAATTATGATTTAATAATTGGTAACTCAACTAAAAAATCAGTCAAATATGTAGTCATTCGTAATTTTCTTGAACTGTGTGCAGAATAATCAACATGAATCAATTACCATGATTAAAAATTTGCGTGATACAATTACGCACAGGAGTTGTGATGGCAGGGAAATTAATTTTACATTTGTCCAAACACCTGCATTTTTAATAATAATGTGTTTTAAATTAATTGGCTACATATTAATTTTCTCTTGTAAACATGTTTATAGTTCGTGCATGTTTTTAATATTGTATTTTATCTTTTTCAATCTTTTTATGTATGTTGCCTATTTTAATTAGGAATCACTGTACTTTGCGTACGAGAGAAATTCAATAAATAACAATTGTTGTTGTAGAAAAAGAGAAGGCAGGCCCGCAGATAGCTCCTCCAGTGATCTCTGTATAACACCAAACTCATGCGATGAAGCCAAACAAGCTCTTTATCAGAACACGTCTCTATCAGCTCCCGAAAGCATTTCTCCAAACACGTTTGATGCAAGTAAGCTCCTTTACTTGTTGTTTGAAATTGACGTTGTTTTGATTGAGAAAATAATTAGCATCACTGTTGCCATCAGTGTTATGTCGCCCCTGAGTTGATTATGATTATTGATGTGGTACATCTCTGAAATTTTGCTACACACCCCTTTAAATAATGCAAAGTAATTGAAATTTTCACACGACTTAAAATGATCTTACGCAAGAGGTAAATTGGCTTTAAATTTGTTAAATTCATTTCAAGACACTGTAATTTAATTTTCTTGTGCCTTTCTCAAAAATAAGCAAAAATTAAATTGTCAGTTTCCTAATAATTAGTAATTTGAAACGTTTTGAACCTAATTAATGTGCTTACGGATTATTTTATACTTAGGGGGATGAATATAAAATGTGGAAAGTAGAACCAAATTCTGTTTTCTGCTAGAATTGAGTTTTTTGTTATAATTACTAAATGTATACCGTGACTTTGTTTTTCCATTTTTTATTAATAAACGAAATAGGGCGAATACACCAAGCAAGAGAGTCTTTTCTTCCATCAATCTTTCATTCACTTAAAATATCGAATTCTCAGCTATCTAGGAATCAAATAATCTATATCCGTTAAATCAAATTTTCTTCTACGGGTTTACTGTTGTGAGCTTAAAGTTAAACTAACCACTGGCTATAATAATAAGCTTTTGCAACTTAAAATCCTACTCTGTTTACAAATAATCAATTTATTTTGTCATAAACTTACTGTAAAATTTGTTTCTTTTGATTTCTATCACTTCGTTGTTGGCGGTATTCAATTTTAATGAGCGCCATTTTTCGTTGCGCGAATGAATGACGTAAGGAGTGCAGTTACGAGGTCACCAAAGATCGGTGGATAAACATCGGTAACCAAAGACGCTTTCTGTACCTCTTACGTCATTCTCGCTCACTCGCGCCAAAGATGCAAAACATGGCGATCTTTACAGCAATGCACGCATTCTAAATTCACCAGAAAAACGCAAGTTATTTAATTTATAAGTCTCTTTTGTTTAATAATAACTATGAATTCTTTGTGTGATCATAATAATGCGTTAAAGTACTTCAAAGTTTGATGGGGTTATAGGGGCCTTAATAAATATCTAAATATGACTTGTGTTGATTGCTCATCACAGGACAAAAAAGTAACAATTATTTAGTATACGCAATGAGCTTGCAAATTAAGTTTTACGTTAGACGGGTTTTCTGCATTGCAGAATCACATGAACAGTACTTGCTTGCATTGTTGTTCTTGTTCTGGTGGACAATTTCCTTTCTGATTCAACCTTGAAAGCTCACGTGTAATACTCGGCTATTGCATTCTGGGATGTTATAATCACCTGAGCTTGTTTTTTAGGTAACACAGAGTTGTATTTGCAAAGAGGAATAACACCAATTAGTAAATCAGGGACGCTGCCATTATCACGGTATAAATTGTAATTTTTGTCAATAATTTACATAGAAGACACTCTAGTAAAGAAGTTTATAGTACTCAGACTTTATAGGGCCTTATTTCTAAAAAAATTACGAATGTCATAATACAGCTTCTGTGCTTTGTGACAGTTACTATTGTTGTTGTTGTTGGTGGTGTTGCTGTTGTTGTTGCTTCTGCTGCTGCTGCTGCTTGTTTCGTCTATAAACTACCATAAAAAAATTCAGACAACTTCAATATGTAGCTTCAATTGACTTTTAAAGTTTAATACGTGATTTCTCTCCGACGAATATTTTACAGTTCCAACGTAACCATACATCAGGTATTAACTGCTCACCTGCTTGCTTAGTTCTAGTTAATTTTAATAATTTTGGACAGGTGGCGCCACAGAACGGAAATGTTTAATTCTGATAAAATTAATAATGCCAATGATGTTGTTGTTGTTGTAGTAGTAGTAGTAGTAGTAGTTGTTGTTGTTGTTGCTGTTGTAGTTGCTGTTGTTGTTGTTGCTGCTGCTGCTGTTGCGGGTGCTGCTGCTACTATTGTTGTCGCTGTTGTTGCCATGATATTCTTAGTCCATTTTGCAGCTGTGGTATTTGGGGAGAGGTGGTAGCAAATTTCACTCTTGGTGATGAATGTGCAGCATAAATTGTGACGTATCAACCCAACTCTTGTATCAATGTTAAGTCAAATGTGCATCCGTTTCGTTCATGTCAACTTGTGGAAAGTTTCATTTGCAATTTGCAGGCAAAATCTTCAAGTAAAAACGCCGACATTTCGAACTGAATCAGAAACGGGAGAATACATGGAAGAATTCACAGTTGTCTGACGTCCAAAATAACTGAAAGCTGTATGACATTAATGTGTCAAATCGTTAACATTGATTAATTAAGTCTCAAGTGAATGAAGCCTCGTGTAAGCATTGCTGAGGATTTTGTTTTCCAATTAGTGAATCTGTCATTCGTTTATGAAAATGTACATAGTAAATGAATCCTAGTAAATGAAGTAGTCAATGAGGTACTCAATGAAGTAGTCAAAGAAGTGGTCAAAGAAATAGTCAATGAAGTAGTCAATGAAGTAGTCAATGAAGTAGTCAGTGAAGTAGTCAGTGATGTAGTCAAACAAGTAGTCAATGAAGTAGTCAGTGCGGTAGTCAATGAAGCAGTCAGTGAGATAGTCAATGAAGTAGTCAGTGAGGTAGTCAATCAAGTAGTCAATGAAGAGTCAGTGAAGTAGTCAATGAAGTAATCAATGAAGTAGTTAGTGAGGTAGTCAGTGAGGTAGTCAATGAAGTAGTCAATGAGGTAGTCAATGAAGTAGTCAATGAGGTAGTCAATGAAGTAGTCAATGAAGAGTCAGTGAGGTGGTCAATGAAGTAGTCAATGAGGTAGTCAATGAAGTAGTCAACGAGGTAGTCAATGAAGTAGTCAATGAAGTAGTCAATGAAGTAGTCAGTGAGGTAGTCAAGGAAGTAGTCAACGAGGTAGCCAATGAAGTAGTCAACAAGGTAGTCAATGAAGTAGTCAATGAACTAAAATCAACATGATATTAAGATGAACTATACAAAAACAAAACTTCTAACCTTCAAACTGTTAAATTATACTAAATTCCCCACAGGAAATTTAAGCAGAAACTAATATCATTAAGTCTTGCACAGAAGAAATGTACGTAGGTCATCTTTTAACAACTGATAAAACAGATAATACGGATACTGACCGACAGTGTCGTTTGGTTCTACATACGATCAAACAAATTAATTTGATATTTTTTCTAATTGTAGTACAGAAGTCAAACAAACTTTGTTCAAAGCTTTTGGCTCTAACTTTTACTGTGCCGCATTATTGAATAACTTTTATGACTACAGTATGAGGAATTTTAAAGTTGCTTAGAATAAAGGGATCAGAATTTTGTTTAATCTACCTTATGACTGCTCGGCTAGACAAATGTGTACAGACCTTAATTTACCATATTTTGATTTTATTATAGAGGATCTATTTAACACCAGCTATTGACACTGATCAGTGGCGGATTTAGGGGGTAGGTCCAAGGGGCCTGGGCCTCTTTCATAGTACCAGTTACAGCACACCAAGTGAATACGTTCTCTGGATTTAGAACGTTCAGTGGTAGCTTTTAAAGACTCATATCGAGTAAAAAGTTCTGCATTAATGATTTCAGTGTAAAAACGTTTGTGCCCTTTAAGTGATAATTGAAGTTTTGACAAACATCTTGCTGTGTGCAATTATATGCTATACTAGTGTGTATACTAGTATACTGGTGTGTAATTAAGACTCAAAAGTTTGAGGTGACAAAATGAGTTTTAAACTATTGAATTTGCTGGAGGAAACAGTAAGAAAAATGGTCTAAAATTCAGTAAAATACATTGATTCCCCAGACCCCCTAGCTGCTTTTTCGCTGGGCCCACCCTTTTTCTAAAGCCTGTATCCGCCGCCGCTTACAATGAATTAATAAGTAATATATTTAACAGTGATGTTTATTTATATCTAGGTTGTATAAGCATTGGAATAAATGCCTATATACTGTAGCCCAATAAAGCAAAGTTGTAAATATCGTAAATAATTAATTAACTGTTTAATTGTGAGAAATTACTAACCGATAATTGCTATTTTGATTTATATGTATAATGTATGTTTGTTAACTATGATTTGAATTGTGTTGTAATATGGACTTTGTTCCAAAATAACAGTTTTCAATCAGTCAAAACGTAACACGTACCACTGCGTTTACTCCATTATTACTTATGATGTAGATGACTGTGTGATGTAATTACGTTCAGCGCTTTTACAGAAAGTCTTGATTTGAAAACAAGCTTTCTTATTAATGCTCCTCACTTTGCATCGTAAAAGTATAGCTGAATACAACATTAGCTGTTGTTCTAGACTTTTATTTTTGCTGTACAAAACAAGCGATTACACAAAAATCATTAATTACTGGTTGGATTTGAATTAGGAACATCACGTGATAAACGCATTTCATACTGAGCCAATCACCAAGCGACTTGTACCCAATAGGCCTTTTCACAGTTTCGTTGTGCGCACGCGCAGTTGCAGTAAGTCAAAGGTTGAGGTTGCTACAGCAACGCGTCTTAACTACAACCGTTACGTGATAAGTGTGTAAAGCAAAACCGACTGGCGCATCAGTTCAGTAATTTCAATTGTTTACGTGGACTTTACTTAATTATGCATTAGTCTGAACATAGAGTGATTTACTAGCAGTATCTTGCTTGGAAACAAGAAAAATGAACTAGGTAAGGCTCTAGCTAGATGTTAAAACTGTTTCTATTACAACAGCATAAGCTGAGAGGCGTTGTCAAGTGTACACAAATGTGTTGTCTGGTACACGTAACCTTTGACCTTTTCACGATCATCATCACTAGCTGGAACCGTGAAAAGGCTTATTGATTCTTTTTCCCCCATTTGTTAAGACGTTCTTACTAAAGACTTATTGTAAATAAAATCGTGTTTAACAATTATAATCTCTACTTCTATCAGTATTTTTCCAACTGTTCTTTTTTCTAGTATGTAAAAACAATATAATATAAATAATATATTTAATAAATAAATAATAAACTAAAGAACTGCTATCTTTCTTGATGCATTTTTACACGTACGAATCCTGTTTTCTCGTCACTTGAATTTTAATAGAAATAAACACGATATTTAGACCTAAAACACAAAATAAGATTTGACGCACTCGCACGCACGCACACACGACTGCGCACCTCAGCATGCACACATACACATACACCCCAACACGCACGCACACACGACTGCGCACCCCAACACGCACGCACACACGACGGGGCACCCCAACACGCACGCACACACGACTGGGCACTCCAACACGCATACGCACATGATTGCGCACCCCAACACGCACGCACACACGACTGCACACCCCAACACGCATGCACACACGACTGCGCACCCCAAAACGCATGCACACATGACTGCGCACCCAACACGCATGCACACACGACTGCGCACCCCAACACACACGATATTTACAATTTACATAAACTGCCGTTCAATAACAATAGATATCATTATGATATGGAAAAGTGTATTTTTAATACATTCTGACAAGGCTTGGCATGCAAGTCTGAGAATAGGAAGGCACGTCTTAATTTAAAAATATCTTTACACGCGGACAATAAATGTGCGTAAATTATTTATCTATCTTTAAATTTCAAGATTGTATTTTATTATAAAGGACAAGTACCCAAAGAATTTGAAAGCAGTGTTCACACGACTTCCTGCCTAGACTATAGTGAATTCTTGGGTGTAGTTCACATTTTTCAAGCTTCCTGAGTTAGACGCGCTATTTGAACCCGTCTGTACTGCATCGTCTTTAGTGCTGCAGAGAAAAATGAAAAAATAATCAATGGTAATTATGCTGCTGATGTTCATCATTATTGTTATCGTCATCGTTGCTATCGGAATCGTCGTCCTCATCAACGTCATCAATGTCATTGTCATCATCGTCATTATCGTCGTCATCGTCATCATCATCACCATCATCACCATTATCATCATCATCACCATCATCACCATCATCACCACCATCATTGTCATCATCACAACCATCATTACCATCATCGTCATCACCACCATCACTATTATCATCATGACCATTATGAACATCATCACACTAATATCATCATAATTGTCGTCGTCATCATTTTGGCATCATTATCATCGATGTCAATGTGATCATCAGCATCATCATCATCATCGCCATCAGTATTGTCATCACATTTATCCTCTCTTCAACCTCTTCTCTTCTTCCTCCTTTTCCGCATCCTTGTCGCTGTCACCATCATCATCATCATCATCATCACCATCATCACTATCATCATCATGACCATCATCAACATCATCACATCATCATATTTGTCATCATTATCATGATCATCAGCGCGTTCTCATCATCATCGTTGCCATCAGTATTGTCATCATCACATTTATCCTCTCTTCAACCTCTTCCCTTCTTCCTCCTCTTCCTCATCGTCATCGCCATCACCATCTTCATCATTATCATTGTCATCACAGTTGACATAATTCCTTATATCCAGCACTGACTATTATAATGTGAATAAGTACTCACGTTGGTACTACATCAATGCCTTTTCCAGGGTGAAAATAAATCGATTGACCTGCAGGTGACCTTAATGGCAATGAAAGCACAGGTCGACCTACACAAAGGAAATAAAACCGAATCAAAAGTGAATTCAAAGTGAATCAAAGGCTTACGAATATGCTGAAAGACGCAAAGTAGTAAAAACAGCCGATAGTACCTGAACTGCTTCGTGGTGACCCACAATTGAAATTTTTGCCAGCAGAGTGCGCGGCAGTAGGAGAACACACGTCAGACGTATTGGGAGTAACTTCGTCGTCGCTGGATGAACCATTCGGAGGCCTCCTCCTAGTAGGCAACCTGGGCAAAAATTAGGAATCGTTGCTATTTATTGAGAATTCGTGCATTCAAGTTTTGCATGCAGTGCAAGAATGTATGTAAGTGAGTATGCAAGAATGTATGTATGTGAGTATGTATGAATGTATGTGAGTATGCAAGAATGTATGTATGTGAGTATGTATGAATGTATGTAAGTGAGTATGCAAGAATGTACGTATGTGAGTATGTATGAATGTATGTATGTGAGTATGCAAGAATATATGTATGTGAGTATGTACGAATGTATGTAAGTGAGTATGCAAGAATGTATGTATGTGAGTATGCATTAATGTATGTAAGTGAGTATGCAAGAATGTATGTACGCGAGTATGCAATAATGTATGTAAGTGAGTATGCAAGAATGTATGTATGTGAGTATGTACGAATGTATGTATGTGAGTATGTACGAATGTATGTATGTGAGTATGTACGAATGTATGTATGTGAGTATGCAAGAATGTGTGTATGTGATTATGCAAGAATGTATGTATGCAAGTATGTATGAATGTATGTATAAAGGGCTTACATTCCATCTATTATATAATAGCTCTTGCATACAGGACATCCATGAACAAATTACATACACATTTAAGCACAAGAAAACGCTCCACTTATAGCAAGCTTGAAAAATTTCTCTTGAAATTTTATACCACTACAATACTACCTTTTTGCATACAGGGTCTGCCTCGGCAGTAACACTGTGCAAAACATGTGAATTTAACCTCCCGCGATGGTCGTTAGACGCAGCCATTTTGACGATAAGTCATTTGAAACAACCTTGTGTGAAGTTTGAAAAAATAATCAGAGCATGCGTAGCGCACACGTCACTAGCTAAATAAAATGTAAAATTACTGTATCTTGTCAATAAGATTAAAATACGTACTTTTGGTTAGAGAGTGGTGCACCCTGGAGGTGAGTGAGCGACAGTTAACCAATTAGTTGAAACATTTTAAATAATTAATGATTTTCTTTTCTAGTTACATAAATTTTTCCAACAGGTAAGCGAAATGCTAACTAATATAATTTTGCGTGGAGAGTTTTTTGGGAGATAATTTAACATTGCCTTTTCTTCCCCACATTTACGTTGTACGTATATGACGCCATGTAATGGCGCGGCCGGTTAAATGAAATTATAATTGTGAATTTCTTAGGAATTTTTTATTGTGACATTTGCTGTTCATAATGGCTACTTGGGAGTTCTCATTCCTGTCTCTCTGACTGTTAAAAGCTCTAACAACATAAGTTATCATTAGTTAATTTCAATATAGTATACGCAATTTTTATACCAGTACTTAGTTATTGTCATACACTTAATCATGCAATGAACTCTCTTCTACTCAATGCAAATTAAACTAAACGTAAACAATTGTATTTCAGAATAAAGAAGGTTTTGGTCAATTGTATTTCAGAATAAAGAAGTTTTTGGTCAATTGTATTTCAGAATATAGTAGGTTTTGGTCAATTGTATTTCAGAATAATGAAGGTTTTGGTCAATTGTATTTCAGAATAATGAAGGTTTTAATCAATTGTATTTCAGAATAAAGAAGGTTTCGGTCAATTGTATTTCAGAATAAAGAAGGTTTTGGTCAATTGTATTTCAGAATAAAGAAGATTTTGGTCAATTGTATTCCAGAATAAAGAAGGCTTTGGTCAATTGTATTTCAGAATATAGAAGGTTTTGGTCAATTGTATTTCAGAATAATGAAGGTTTTAATCAGTTGTATTTCAGAATAAAGAAGGTTTTGGTCAATTGTATTTCAGAATAAAGAAGGTTTTGGTCAATTGTATTTCAGAATAAAGAAGGTATTGGTCAATTGTATTTCAGAATAAAGAAGGTTTCGGTCAACACGTTTAACTGCAGTTGGTATCCATTTCAATACAGCATGCACATAATTACACTGACCTGGGCGACTGAACAGTGAGGGTGTTTCTAGGCCCTATTTGAACTGAAGCTTGACTCCGGGACCTCCTTGCCCGCCTCGGTCTCTCCCTCTGTGGTCCAGCGTCTATGTCAGTAGTTGTATCACTGGATGCACTCTTCCTTCTGTTCAACACCAGCAATGCTCCATCTACAATAGAAAAATAAAATCCATTGTCGAGAACTATGACAGTATGGCGCTTCTCAAGTAAAAGTGTTCATTCATGGTTGCATGGATCTGCCCTAGTTAACTCCATGTAAACTAGTTTTAGATTCATGCCCAATTAGCCGTGTAATCACTTCCATATAGGCTTCCTTCTCTGAAATTACCAAAATTTAGCTAGCTAGTTTGGGGTATCATACCAACACGTCCAATTCCTCCCTATCGAGGTTAATCCGTAGCCAGTTCTCGGTATGTAGTCATTACATTTGTATTTTGTAAATTGTTTCGCTCATGTTTGTTTTAATGTAGTCGTTAACTTAATATATTCAATGACTCATACGTCGCACGTCGCATTTAACTCTATTTATTCTCCGCCTTAAACGTAGCATTTAGCTGCATTTATTCTCAGCCTTAAACGTAGCATTTAGCTGCATTTATTCTCAGCCTTAAACGTAGCATTTAACTCTATTTATTCTCTGCCTTTAACGTAGCATTTAGCTCTATTTATTCTCTGCCTTAAGCGTAGCACTAAGCTGTTATTTTTTCTATGCCTAAAACGTAGCATTCAGCTGTATTTATTCTCTGCCTAAAACATAGCATTTAGCTCAATTTTTTCTCGGCCTAAAGCGTAGCATTTAGCTCTATTTTTTCTCTGCCTAAAGCGTAGCATTTAGCTGTATTTATTCGCATCACCATAATCATGCAATCGTTCTTTTCCATATAACCATTGTAAATATCACTTGTTAAATGTTCGTATAATGTAAAAATAACTATGAGCATATTTTAAATTTATAGTTCTTATTTTCTATAAACGGCATCGATACTCGGAATTTATTCTAGTTATTCTAAGAAACCTTATTCTAATTATATATTGGCACCTCGCGAAATGCGTACTTATGAGGAATGGAGATACTAAAAGTTTGCATGAATTGAAGCAATGTATCTTGCAATCAGCCGTCAGAGGCACGGTATCATCATCATCATCATCCAGCCATCCGTCCGGTGGCTAAATCCCTTTTATATCGGGCGAGTAGCAAAGTATATTGTACTACTAGACCTCATTGTTACCATCGCCATCGCCATTGTTGTGTCAACATTACCCTGTCACAATCACTGGATTCAGTAGCGGCTCGTAGCTAAAATTACTGGGGGTGCTGCTTCAGAAAATTTTCAGCCATTGTTTTATTACTGTGTAAAACGAAACAAAACAAACATATGTAGCTTTAATGTAGTAATTTGTAAGTGCAATTTCAAACAAACAAACATACGATCATTTATACATGAACTTGATAAAAACTCAAATAAAATAGGCAAATAGCCTAAATTGTCACAGTTCTCGAATATGCCGGTACACGGCTTTACACTGACAACAAGCTGTGTGAGCGACAGTATTCTTTCTACCTAAAAAATAGGTCAATAGGTAACAAATATATGAAATATATGCGCACAATAGTCAAACACCACATTGCTGGAGCTGTGAGCGCACTGTGCTGGTCTGTGAAACAAACAGTACTACCCTTACGTGCGCTAAAGCGTACATGTATAAAAAAGAACTAAAGAAAAAACTTATTATACTGAGTGAAAATAGGGGGTGCTACAGTTCCACAGTGCCTATACACGAGTTGGCACTGACTGGATTGACTGATTGTAAACCAGTTCATCAGGATGAAAATAACAATTCCCCTAGGTAATAAAGGTGTGAACTTGCAATAACTATAGAGACAAATTTGGACATTGGAGAGTCATACCTGCATAAGCAGCCAGTACACATGTACTCTCCCGTTGTTCATTTGCCTGTGGAGGAGACTGAGTGAATCGAACTATTCCTGGGTCTGTACTCTCTGTTGAGTCAGTATTTTCTTGCACTGGAAATCGATAAACGGAAGTGGCTGGCACTGATGTGTCACATTCATCAATGACCGGTTGATTCAACTTAAAATTTTCATAAGCTTCCTTTAGTTCATCATAATTGGATGACATCTCTGTAGCCGTGGATAAGATGCTCCTTCTTTTCCTTGCTGTTGGAAACAAACGAAACGCAATTTAAATTATTCTAAAAAAGTTAACAGGTTTGCATGCTAGCTAGACTAATCTGGACTAAAGACCCATTACGAGGCTGTGGTAGTAATCACTAAACTGCCAGCAAGAAACAAATAAACAACAGCAACAACGACAAATAACAAACTGTGTGAGCGACAGTACTCTTTCTATCTAAGGTGCAACGTCTCATCTCAGACATGTGCGCATGGCCGCATGCGCACAACAGCCAAACACCACGTTGCTGGAGCTGTGAGCGCACTGTGCTTGGCTGTGAAACAAACAGTACTACCCTTACGTGCGCTAAACCGTACATGTATCAAAAAGAACTAAAGAAAAAAAACTTATTATACTGAGTGAAAATAGGGGGTGCTGCAGTTCCACAGTGCCTATACACGAGTTGGCACTGACTAGTACAAACAACAGACAAACAAAGAAAAAGGAAAAGAACATAAAACAAATAAGGAAAATAAACAAGAGCCTCCATGCTCGAGTAGGTTACATAAAATAGATTTTCCTAGTACCAAACTTTCCTTGAACCAAACATTCTCTGTACCGAATTTTCCTAGTGCCAAACTTTCCAAGAACTAAACTTTCTCTGTACCGAATTTTCCTAGTGCCAAACTTTCCAAGAACTAAACTTTCTCTGTACCGAGTTTTCCTAGTACCAAACTTTCCGAGTTCTAAACTTCCTCTGTACCGAATTTTCCTAGTACCAAATTTTCAGAGTACTAAACTTTTTCTGTACCGAGTTTTCCTAGTACCAAACTTTCCGAGTTCTAAACTTCCTCTGTACCGAATTTTCCTAGTACCAAACTTTCAGAGTACCAAACTTTCTCTGTACCGAGTTTTCCTAGTACCAAACTTTCAGAGTACTAAGCTTTCTCTGTACCGAGTTTTCCTAGTACCAAACTTTCCGAGTACTAAACTTTCTCTGTACCAAATTTTCCTAGTACCAAATTTTCCTTGTACCAAACTTTCCGAGTACTAAACTTTCTCTGTACCGAGTTTTCCTAGTACCAAACTTTACGAGTACTAAACTTTCTCTGTACCGAGTTTTCCTAGTACCAAACTTTCCGAGTATTAAACTTTCTCTGTACCGAGTTTTCCTAGTACCAAACTTTCCGAATACTAAACTTTCTCTGTACCGAGTTTTCCTAGTACCAAACTTTCCGAGTATTAAACTTTCTCTGTACCGAATTTTCCTAGTACCAATCCTTCCTTGTACCAAACTTTCCGAGTACTAAACTTTCTCTGTACCAAGTTTTCCTAGTACCAAACCTCTGTACCGAGTTTTCCTAGTACCAAACTTTCTCTGTCAGCTACAACTACGGTATCCGCAAATGAAGTCAGATTGTGTGAAATTCACTGTTTTCTTACCTCTTTCTACCATACTCTCTGTAGGCGATAATGCGTGTTTAAGAGATGCTGATGCTCTGGGATAGACAGGCTGCACATGTCTTCTGCTAATTGGGTGCATTCCGTTTGATAAAACATGCGGAAACTCAGACGCCATGTTGAGTGCTCGAAACTGTGGTCTTCCGTTGGCAGCAATATGAAGAGCTGTATGAAAAAATGAAGAAGAAGAACCGCTAAGTTTTTAAACTTTGAAAGTGTAATAAGCCTTTGCACAGTTTCGTCGTACGCATGCACAGTTGCTGTAGGCCAAAGGTCAAGTGTACCACAGCAACCATCTTAACTACAACCATCATGAGATGTGTGTGTAAAGCAAAGCCGTCTGACATGTCAGTTCAGTAACATCAGGTATTTTACCAGGACTTTACTTAACTATACATTAGTCGGTACGTAGAGTGATTTATTAGCATCTTCTTGCTTGGGAACAAGAAAAAATGAACTAGGTAAGATTCTAGCTAGCTGTTAAAACTGTTACTAGTACAATAACGTGGGCTGCGAGGCATTATCAAGTGTACACAAATGCGTCGTCTAGCACACTTAACCTTTGACCTTTTCCCGATCATCATCAATTGCCGGAACTGTGAAAAGGCTTATTCTGATATTTCAAACGTGGCTTCGCGACATAACTACGCTGGCTTCTTTGTTAAGCTAATGTTACATATGAAGTAGCCAATGAACCTTTGACCTTTTCCCGATCATCATCAATAGCCGGAACTGTGAAAAGGCTTATTCTGATATTTCAAACGTGGCTTCGCGACATAACTACGCTGGCTTCTTTGTTAAGCTAATGTTGCATATGAAGTAGCCAATGAACCTTTGACCTTTTCCCGATCATCATCAATCGCCGGAACTGTGAAAAGGCTTATTTATGTTAAATTTACTGTGGTCAAAGTACGGTAAAATACACAAGTATAAATGATTCATATTCGACCGTATTCTTACCAGCATAACGCTTTTGTGCATCTGGAGAAACGGCGATCTTTGAAAACGGGTAAGGGCTTGATCTCTTTGGCATTGGAGGAACTAGAGGCGGTGGTAGCATGAGCAAACTGTTCAACTGTTTCTCTGCTGGTGATTCTGAGCCAAGAAGGTCCTTTATGGCTGCCGGAGGAGGGTAGATGGTATATGTTGCATATGGTGTGATGTCGCTGTCTCCTGTAACACATTATACATTGACAGACTTAATTACAATTAAAATGTAATGGCAGCCTCCCTGGTTTACTAATTCATGTTATCCCTTTTTGCAAATACAACTCTGCGTTAATTAAAAAACAAGCTCAGGTGACTATAACATCCAAGAATGCAAGTCTAGAATTATAGGCAAGCCTTCACGGTTGAATCAGAAGGCAAATTGTCCACCAGAACAAGAACAACAATGCAAGCAAGTACTAGTCCTGTCATTCTGCAATGCAGAAGCGTCATCTATTCTAGAACTTAATTTACAATCTTCTTACATATATTCCAAAATAGTTGCTTTTTTGCCCAGTGCTGGGCAGTCAACACAAGATCATTGTTAAAGGCCTATGTAATGCCATTAGACTTTGAAGTTCTTTAGCGTATTATTAAGTTTACACAAAAAATCATAGTTATTACTAAACAATTATAAATTACTTTCTTATATATATTTTCTTTTTCTCGCGAATTTCGAACAGGTGCATTGCTGTAAAGATCGCCATGTTTCGCGTCTTCCGCGCGAGTGAGCGAGAATGACGTACGAGGTACAGAACGCGTCTTTGGTTACCGGTTTGTTTACCGATCTTTGGTGACCTCGTGACTGTACTCATTACGTCATTCATCATGCGCAACGAAAAATGGCAGTTCTTCAAATTTAATACCGCTAACAACGAAGTGATAAAAATCAATAGAAACACGTTTTGCAGTAAGTTTATAATAAAATAAATTGAATATTCGTGATGAGAGTAGAATTTTAAGTTGTAAACGCTTATATTATAGTGAGGTTTTAGTTTAATTTTAAATTAAAACTCTTCAGCATAAGTGGACGTTTACAGCAAGTTGTTTTATTACTAAATATTCGGATTATTTCAAAATACTCCGTTCTTCCATCAAACAAAATGCAGTTTGATGTTGTCTGGATTCGAACCATGGATCTTGTACTTACAATGCAGATGCCTTAGACAACAACACATCGTGTTTCTCAGTGATCAAGGCATGCCAAAGTTCATCCTTTACAACTGGCCAACCAAGTCAAGTGATGGTCAATATAAAGGATTACTGCCTTCATTACTGGAAAATACGATGGCTTGCTAGTCTAAGCGTCAAACTTGTAAGCTGAAGGTTATTGGTTCAAATGCATGTGTATTCCAACTTTTTCACATTTCCTGTCTTTCAAGTTTGGCATCAAATTTTTATTAATTGTGGATTTCTGGTATCACTATCATTGACATTAAGATTAAACAGAATTAATACAATGCAGTTTTTACAGCAGGGAAGAAAGCGCAATACACACAATGTATTTCATTCAGAAGGTATTGAAAATTTGCTTAACTTATCGCCACGTAAAGACATTTTCCATAATTATTTTCATACTATTGGAGGGCTGAGCTTCGCCTAGTTTTGCGTTCAAACCTTCATTCACCCAAGGACACAGATATGCAGCCTGTAGTCTATGTAATTTCAGTCTTTTAAAGCAAAACACCACTGTAAATCAATGTGTGTATTGGTATTGCATTGTAATGTGTTGTATTATATTGTATACTGTATTGGTAAATCAAGGTATAATCTTACCTGAATGAAATTCGCAAGTCCTTCTTTCTGATTGGGTCAAATTTGAATACTTACCTATTCCACCTGCGCGGAATCTATTTACGCACTTGCCGCATTCTGTTTCCTTGAGTTCGGTGGTTGCTGGTTTAAGCACCAAACATGACAAGCCTGCACCCGCCCTCCCGGGACTTGTCTCCCAACTGGTGCCAATGTGAGGGTGTAATAACCCTTCAAAGGTAGTTCCTTTTTCCCCTTTTTATGTTTAGCTAGCTACTTATTTGGATCAATTATAAAGGTTCTTTCACACTAAGAAAACGTTAGCAGGTTTTAAACATCTGATGGTTTCAACATTAACTTTTTAATTTAGCAATTTCTAAGTTAGTCAAGATTTTGGACGGGGTCGTGCAGCTCCTCAAAACTGGTCAATTTCTCCCAGTCATTTGGTTCACTAATCTGGTTTCAGGATGTGGTATTCGAACCGAGGCCTCTCGCACACCGTTAACTCTGCTTCGAACCGTACAGGGGCTATTACAACATTCCTGGCGGCAGAACAATACTTTAACCGCGTACGTACAAGATGTACAGATCTTTTACATCATTAATTTGTACATCTTACTTGCAAAAGCAGGCGTGTTCAACAGCATCAGGTATTTCTGAAAAAACCTACCTGCACTATCAGCTTTATTCACATTAATATTTGGATCATAAGTTACAGAATAGCTTCCTTTGCTTCCACCAGGGGCGTGCTCTGGTGACATGTTGTAGAGGTCGCTATCAGCAAACTTCTTTTCTGAAAAGAGTTGGTCACAAATGAGTGCAGACTCAGCTGTGAGATCTTTCTTGATGCCTTTCTTGATAGCGGGTTCACCTGAATAAAACGAATGGGTCTCTAGTGCTACTGGCTATTGGTTTATTATTATTATTAGTAGTAGTAGTAGTAGTATTCTTTATTGCTAAAATGTTACATACAATGTAAATCATATTTACACTTAAAGTTGAATGAAATTTGTTTAGGAAAACTGATAAACTCAATACACTTAAAACTAAATAAAAACCATATAAAAATCAATTGGAAAAATTACAAAATGCACACAATATAATACACAATGCAAAAACATTGAGAATTAAATTAAAAATATTTTACAAATAGCAAATAAATTTACAAAATGTACAAAATACACAACAGGTGTGGACATCGAGAAATTAGTTTTAAATAAAAACACTCAACACTTTTGTAGAAGAAAGTATTTATGCAAAGTTATCAGTTATGCAAAGACTTTAGGTTCATTGTACTTTCGGCTCTGTATATTCACTATTATACATAATTTTATCACTTAGTTTGGGCGATGATAATTTTTAAGTAGAGCATCTTTTAGTTTACTTTTTAAAGAGTTAGATTTAATTGGTTTGTTTATTTTGATTGATTTCCGAACGGTGAATTTTCGACATGTAAACATTTTTGGTGTTAATAAACAACATAAACAGTGGCTTCATTTCTAAATTGCAGGGTTTTTCGAGTCGTGTAAGTGAAAGAAGCCATTAAATGCAATGGTCTCATATCAATATTCAGCTGTGACTGAGTTCTGCACTAAATTACAGCCCACATCAACTACACACTTTATACTTAATGAACAAAGTTAAGCAATGCTGTGCCTGGTTTGTAAATGGATCGGTGGCTATCAGGGATGTGCTTTTGAGCTGTTTAATTTACTCTAATGCCTCCAGCTGTTTTTGCTGTTGAGAGGGATATTCCAAGACACCGCCAATGGCTCAATATCCCATCTTAAGGAGTTATCCTTGCTGTTGAAAGGGATAATCCAAAACATCGCCAATGGCTCAATATCCCGTCTTAGGGAATTATCCCTGCTGTTGAGATGGATAATCCAAGACACTGCCAACGGCTCAACATCCCGTCTTAGGTGA
Organism: Tubiluchus corallicola; assembly: GCA_030141605.1. Classification (NCBI taxonomy): domain Eukaryota; kingdom Metazoa; phylum Priapulida; class Priapulimorpha; order Priapulimorphida; family Tubiluchidae; genus Tubiluchus; species Tubiluchus corallicola. Next base: position 73,409 of record JAQGDQ010000743.1, on the reverse strand, counting down.
TGCAGTAAGACAAACATAACTAATAGCGCTGCTTTTGGCGACCGAAGTACATTAAAAAATCGTTTACCAACCTTTATAATTATACTGCGATGTTTTCTTTCTTCGTAGAAACAACAGCACAGCTGTGACCACAATAACCACCAGGATAACTCCTCCAAGAACAGCTATGAGAGCAGCAACATCGTCTCTTTGAATTTCCTCTTCCTGACTGTACACGATCTTTGTTATAACTTCTGCAATTGTATTAAGTCAAGTGCATCAATGCGCAAGAACGTGAATGATCTACATGCCATCAAAATCTGTAATGCATAGCACATTTGCTATCTATAGACCTGTTTTATAAAAAAAAGATAGGTTTATGTAAAGCAAGCTCTGGCGCACAGTTGGGTGGCCGAGTGGTCTAGATCTCAGACTACAACTACGCAGTCTTGAGTTCGATTCCAGAGGCTGCCAATGCCAGGACATATACCCTAAATGTTATTCGTTATTTCTGTATTGGGTCCTTTCCTATATTGTTGTAAGCATAATAGTACGACTCTATATGCGCGTAATGCGTGATGCGTATGCAACAGTTTACATTTAAACACATGGAAGTGTTTCCATGTGTACGTAATGCGTAATACGTAATGCGCGATTCGCAATGCGTAATGCGTGATGCGTATACAACAGTTTCTATTTAAACACATGGAAGCGTTTCCATGTGTACGTAATGCGTAATCCGTAATGCGTGATTCGTAATGCGTGATGCGTATACAAGAGTTTCTATTTTAACACATGGAAGTGTTTCCATGTGTACGTAATGCGTAATCTGTAATGCGTGACATGTATTCACTCGAACGTGACAGCTATCGTCTGAATACGTGTCACGCATTACGCATATATGGAGTCAAGTGTAAGTCGCTAAATGGCCATTAGTGCTAATGTTGTTTGTTACATGATCGACGGTAAATCAATCTTGTCTTTACAATTCTAAACCCAATTTACTACCACTCAAAGCCTCCTCCTCCCAGTAAACATTTTTATCATCAAAGTCAGTTATAAACAAAGAGAAAGTTTCCATGGACATTTACAGTGCCACTACTGTTTCAGTAGACAACAGACCAAAGATGAAGAGTTTTAAAATATCTGAGGAACTGACGAAGTTGAAAGCTCTTCTCTTTTGCCTGCACACTGCATGAAAGACATGCGCATTCGACAATAATTACTACTAAGTTTTAATCCTTTCTGCGTGTGAAAAATAAACCACTTGTTAGACACCATAAAGACGTATTGACGAGCTGGGAATGGTGCAACAAATAAGAAAGAACACGGATAAGGTTATAAATGACGTCTTTGGTAACATAAATGACATCTTTGATAACGTACTACGCACTATATGTTTTGACTTTTCCGCAAGAAAATGTGCTAATAAGTCTCAGAATTTTTAAGACTGGCACATGTTCTAACATGTTGCTGACAATAAGCCTTTTCAAAGTTTCGTTCTGCGCGCGCGCAGTTGCTGTAGAAGCCTTTTCAAAGTTTTGTTCTGCGCGCGCGCAGTTGCTGTAGGTCAAAGGTTAATTGTACCACAGCAACCCGTCTTAACCGCCACGCCACTGGTAAAGCAAAACCGTCTGTCACGACTGTTCAGTAACTTCATTTGTTTTACGTGGACTTTACTTAATTATGCATTAGTCTGTGCATGGAGTGATTTACTAGCAAGATCTTGCATGGGAACAAGAAAAAATGAACTAGGTAAGGTCTAGTTAGCTGTTAAAACTGTTGCAATTACAACAGCATGGGCTGCGAGGCGTTGTCAAGTGTACACAAATGCGTTGTCTGGTACACTTAACCTTTGACCTTTTCACGATCATCGTCAATCGCTGGAACTGTAAAAAGGTTTGTTAATTTGTGATTTTGTCAGAGTTCCTTCCATTAAGTTGTTTTAAACTATGCAAAATGAAAAGGTACAGACATTAATGTCGAGTATCTAAACGCCATTGTGACATGGGGACAGCAAAGTTTAGGAAGTACAAAAGTGACAATATTTCGTATTTACTTGTGTCATTTACTTACGTCCGGTGTGACTTAAGGTAGAGAAACTGTAAGTAGCTGTTGTGCTGCCTGCTTCATTGTGAGCTGTAACCCTCAATGTATAGAACATACCTGGCTTCAAATCCATGATACGAAATACACTCTGTAAACAAATAAAGTTAGCTACACTTAAACTATAAACTTGCTCATACTATGCAGCCTATAGAGCAACATTTCATATTTTGTGTATAATAAATTTACAATAATGATGATGATGATGATGATGATAACAACAACAACAATATTAATAATAATAATAATAATAATAATAATAATAATAATAACAACAACAACAACAATAACAACAATAATAATAATAATAATAATAACAATAATAATAATAATAATAATAATAATAATAATAATAATAATAATAATAATAATAATAATAATAATAATAATAATAATAATAATAATAATAATAATAATAATAATAATAATAATAATAATAATAATAATAATAATAATAATCATAATAATAATAATAATAATAATAATAATAATAATAATAATAATAATAATAATAATAACAAAAACAATAACAATAACAATAATAATGATAAAAATAACAACAACAACAACAACAACAACAACCACAACAGCAACAACTACAAAAACAAGACAAGAACGACAACAACAGCAACAGCAACAGCAGCAGCAACAGCAACACTAACACCAACAGCAACACCAACAGCAACAACAACAACATATATTTTTGCTTGTTGCACATATTTGCATGTTTTTCTTTACCATAAACTATTATCTAATCTTTAATATGTACTTTGATAACGATGGTCAAGGTTTTTAAAGGCAAATAACGATTTTTACTACCATTAACACTACTATTGATAATTTTTATATTTGTAATATGCCACCAGGTACAATGTCTTCTTTCTAAATTTTTGTTCATACCTGTGAAGGATTGACATTGTTGTCAACTGTTTTCCACGTTTTCTGGTCATGAGCTTGATAATCAATGACAAAAGATTTCATTGGACAACCTCCATCAGTCCAAGCGGACAAGTTCAAGGTCACGTGTGTCAGATTTAGCAAAATGAACTTTTCAGCTTTTGGCTGGATGGGAGCTGAAAAAAACGAAAATGTATGATATAACTGCAATGACTCTACTTAGCTAATCATGATATATAGATACTGTTTATTGAGCATACAACAACACATTGATCATGTACGTAGGACGGAGCGGCTCAGACGTAGTAGGGACTATAATACCAAAAACATAATACTAACAAAAGCACAATAAAACATAAAAAACAGCAATAGTAAGAATACATTTCGTAGGCTGCGAGTTCAATTTAAAGTTATTCGCTATCCTGTTTCTCTTCACTTTTCTTACTGACTTCCCTTAATAAAATTTGCTATCCTGTTTGCTGTCCTGTTTCTCTTCACTTTTCTTACTGACGTCGTATATAAAATTTATTACCAAGTTTCTCATCTCTACATTTAAGCCATTAATAAACATAAACTGTTCACTTACAGGCATTTCTGCAAAAAGAGAAAATATTTTTAAAATATTTTTAAATACAATTATTCTCTCATTTTGATAAGGAGGACATGTCATACAAAAATGCATTTCATCTTCCACTTGGTTTATCTCACACAATTTACATATTGCTTCGTGAGCTGGTATTTTTGGTTTATGATACTTCCTCACTCTCAATATCCAACTTGTGCTCAGTAATTCTAAATCCAGTGTATATAGTTTTATACGTTCGCTTGGACATGGAGTATTACGCATAAGCAAATATTCTTCCAAGCAATATATAGTTTGAAATATAATGTAACCACAAACTTAAGAGACTACCAATAATGTTGCCTGGTTAGTTGTGTACTTTTTGACTTACCCGATCCATCTGTTTTTGCTGCCTTCGTCAGACTAGGCTTGCTGGTTCCAATTCTGTTTGTCAAGGTAACAAAGAATTGGTAATTACTGCCACAGTGCAAACGTTCAATAGTGACTGTCGCGTTTTCTTTCTTCACTCTCTCCTCTTGCCATTCATCAAACTCCCTCTTGTAGTGCAAAACCGCTTCTGTAAAACAGAGTAACAACAGTGAATTAATAAGCCTTTTCACAATTCCAGCGATTCATGATGATCGTGAAAAGGTCAAAGGTTAAATGCACCAGACAATGCATTTGTGTTCACTTGACAAAGCTTCGCAGCTCAAGCTGCTGTAATAGTAACAGTTTTAACAGCTAGCTAGAACTTTACCTAGTTCATTTTTCATTGTTCCCAATCAAAATCCTGCTAGTAAGACACTCTATTTACAGACTAATGCATAACTAAGTAAAGTCCACGTAAAACAACTGAAGTTACTGAATGATGCGGCAGACGGCTTTACTTTACACATATGCATGTGGCGGTTGTAGTTAAGATGCGTTGCTGTGGTACACTTAACCTTTGACCTACAGCAACTGCGCGTGCGCACAACGAAACTGCGAAAAAGCTTATTACATGATTTGGGTGGTGTGATACTGACAGTGTGCCTGATATAGTGCAACATGGAGTAGCAAGTGTTTGTGTGTCATATCATGACATTGTGTGTTGTGCTGCACAAAACGAAATAGTGCCTTTGCCATAACCAGAGATAGCCTATACAGCATGTGGTACGACGTGATATGTGATGATAAAAACTGACTTAGTATGGCATACAGTGAAATAGAATGTCACATAATCTTAATTTAATGCAAGTTGTTATGACGTATAACACGGTTATAGTTGTATAATAAATTTGGACTAAGCAAATTTAAGATGAATTCTGTTTTGTGATTTGATGTAACACAATTGCCACGGCATGGCTGTGATAACTCGCGTTATTTGAAGAATATGTATTGCACAAAAAATTTCAATTACTTTAACTTTATTGAAAAATGCACAAAGTATTTCAATTCCTTTAACTTTATTTGAAAAAATGCACAAAGTATTTCAATTCCTTTAACTTCATTTAAAAAAGCACAAAGTATTTCAATTCTTTTGACTTTATTTGAAAAATACACAAATTATTTTAATTCCTTTAACTTTATTTGAAAAATGCACAAAGTATTTCAATTCCTTTAACTTTATTTGAAAAATGCACAAAGTATTTCAATTCCTTTAACTTTATTTGAAAAATGCATAAAGTATTTCAATTCCTTTAACTTTATTTGAAAAATGCGAAAAGAATTTCAATTTCTTTAACTTTATTTGAAAAATGCACAAAGAATTTCAATTCCTTTAACTTTATTTGAAAAATGTACAAAGCAGTTCAATTCCTTTAACTTTGTTTTCAGACTTAACTATCTGTTACTGCATCTTTGCCTTTTCTACAGGTCTGTTTATTCGTTACTTTGGCTTCTTTGAAAATACATAATTAGTGCATAAATTTCTATACTGTAGGTTCTGCCTATAAAAACTGGATGTTGTTTGCATAGTGATGATGACAGCTGAATGCTGTCGAAACGTTTTGACATGTCTTTAAACATTTGAAATTAAACTTTTAATAAAAATGTTTTTTGTTTTAATAATAAATGTTTTGAAGTGACTGTGAAAATTAACTTGAAAACTGCAAATAGAAACAAATTCTGTATTAAATCTTACCTTGTATTCTTGTGTTGTTTTCCACCTGTCTCCACTGTACGGTCACTGCAGTTGATGACGTTGAAACAATGTTAATTAAAGGTGCCAGTGGAGGTGCTGTATTTGAAATAAGAAATTATAAACGTTTTAATAATCTTAATAAAATTGGTTTACATTGTCTTTGGCAGTTCACACTATCTTTGCTGGTTTCTTGCAGTAGGAAACAATAATTAAAGGAAGACAGGATTATTTTTCATGTACTATCCCATTTTCAAGTCCAATAAAAAGTACACCGTTTAACGCAATTAATACTGAATAAGCGTTTCTGATAATTAAATAATAGATTAAAAACTAAATTAATGGGGCGGGCGAACCCAACTGTTGATGGCATCACAAACTAACATAATTTTTAAGAACAAAAATATTCCATGAGCGTGTTGCACGTGTTTGTGAAAGAGAATATAGAAGTACAGTGCTACTGTAAGATATTCAGTGTGTTGTACTAACACTAGGCAAGTTTTAACATAAAAATTCAAATTTCAGATTTACCACTGTTCTCACACACGAGCTGTCGAACGTGTGCAATACGTCATAAATGAACACATCTGAACTGAGAGGTACAGCACCTGTTTTTTGTGCAACGCTTTCGGAAATGCAGGCGCTAGTGCCCGTCTAACTAGCAAATGGTGAAATGTACGTAACAGCGAGGAACTAGTGGCGCGAACGTCAAATTGTGTTTGAGAGGTAATAATTCTTTCACGCAAGTCATTTTTGACAAAATAGTATGTTTCCTTTCAATATTTTAAAGAGTAAATTGTTTTGACCTACAGTTTAAGATTGGGTCCAATTTTGCTTTAAAGTTTAGGAAACACCAAATTCTTTCACGCAAGTCATTTTTGAAAAAATAGTATGTTTCCTTTCAATATTTTAAAGAGTAAATTGTTTTGACCTACAGTTTAAGATTGAGTCCAATTTTGCTTTAAAGTTTAGGAAACACCAAATTCTTTCACGCAAGTCATTTTTGAAAAAATAGTATGTTTCCTTTCAATATTTTAAAGAGTAAATTGTTTTGACCTACAGTTTAAGATTGATTCAGTTTTGCTTTAAAGTTTAGGAAACACCAAATTCTTTCACGCAAGTCATTTTTGAAAAAATAGTATGTTTCCTTTCAATATTTTAAAGAGTAAATTGTTTTGACCTATAGTTTAAGATTGGATTCAGTTTTGCTTTAAAGTTTAGCAAACACTAAACTACTTGCAGCTTTACAAACGCACATACCGTTAACCACAATTCGATGGGTAATGTGATGCATGCCCCAAACATTAGCAACTTGGCACGTGTAATTCCCTGCATCTTCAGGCAGAACATTCTCGAGAAGCAGAGATCCGTTTGGAAAGACTTTACCTCCATTTATAATGACAATGTCCTCTTTACTAAAATTATATTGACAACAGAAATGAGTTCGCAGCATATTCATATTAATAAAATAATTATTAATCAGTTAAATTTATTAAACAGCTATAGAGGGATTTAGCCTGTGACCGTGGAATATTACATGTTAGCCAGGTCTCTATAGTTCATGCCAATATACCTTCAGTAGCTTCACAATGATGACAATTCCAAACTTGGACTTATTGTTCTCCAAAATTCCAAGATTTTGAAACCACTGGGCCAGCTCTGTATGTGACCATATATAGTGAAGTACGCACATTTTGTTGTGAAACTGCCAGTAAGCCTTTTCACAGTTCCGGCGGTTGATGATGATCGTGAAAAGGTCAAAGGTTAAACGTACCAGACAATGTATTTGTGTACACTTGACAACGCCTCGCAGCCCAAGCTATTGTAATAGTAACAGTTTTAACAGCTAGCTAGAACCTTACCTAGTTTATTTTTTCTTGTTCCCAAGCTAGATCCTGCTAGTAAATCACTCTACGCACAGATTAATGCATAATTAAGTAAAATCCACGTAAAACAACTGAGGTTACTGAACTGACGCAGTAGACTTTGCTTTTACCCACATGTCACGTGAGCGTTATAGTTAGCATGCGTTACTATGTATGCTTAACCTTTGACCTAAAGCTAATGCGCGTGCGCACAACGAAACTGTGAAAAGGCTTATTGTATTATACCACCGGAAAGCAAACTTCATTAATTAAAGAAATTTAGCTGACATCATGCTTTTTTCCTAGGTTATTTAAGAATGGAAACCTAAGCTGACAGCTGGAAATTAAACTGCATTTGAGAAATATGATGATGTACGATTTATGTTTATAAATAATTACAGTGAGAACAATGTCTCAGTTTTTATCATTACTCATTGTTGTACTCATTCTTTATAAATTATTAAGTGCTTGCTTACACGTCATTTCCTATTTATTAACTCCTTCAGGACAGCACCATTCTAAAATCTTATAAGACCTATGACTTTTCTGCTACTGTATGAGCACAGACATAACTAACCGATTACAAATTATGTACTGTTCTATTCAGGGGAATATCGGCTATCCAATCATGCTGTTTGTTTAGACATTTATAAGTGATTCAATTGGATAAAACTGAGAAAAGCACGTCCTCTTCAGGCACTGCAGCTCAGTTTATTGAGTGGGTTAGTCTGGTATACACTCACATGATCGTACACACTAATTTATTGATCGCCTGCTTGCTACAGTCCAAGCTGTGTGATGTTCTGCTGCTATTCCAGGAAAAATCACTCAAGGACAATTAAGGTCGTTTCATCTTTTAGCAGGAATTTATTCTTAAAAATAGAGTAAACTTGAGGTCAAAGTTTATCAGAGTGTTGTGTCTGGATAGTTGAAATTTTCTATATTAACCAATTTCACAACTGATACAGTACATTGTTACAACGCAAACGCTGCAGTTGCTGAAAGCTTTTTTCAGTTTTTTTTGCCAAAAATCGATTCTTAATTTGTCTAAGGTCAGCAAATGCATTTCATATATTTTTGCATGAAAATCCATAATGTGAGGAGTAGAAACCTGTAAAAATTATCAAATATAACTTAATCACTGCTTAGTGAGAGCAGTTTTTCATGAATCCAAGCAAAATACAGCAAATGCTTAAAATGCATCTATTGTAATTTAAACAGAATGTCGTTACTTGTGCTTCCAGTTGAGTTGAGGAGGTGGGTCTCCAATTTTAAAGCAAGGCAGTACGACGTCCCTTTTCCACGTCACTCTGAATGTTTGACCAAATGAGGCGATTCTTGCGATAACTATCAACAAATATTTAGAATTTATTGCTAGATTTACAATGACAATTTACACAGAAAGCATTAAATTAACACAAATTTTGACCTAGAAAACACTGATATATAATTTTCATTGTGACTACTGATATGCCTCTAGACAGGATCAGGAAGAAAAACTTGTGATGGTGCTGCTCAGATTAATAGTAAATTTGAAATTTGAGAAACAAAAAAACAGAAATGCATTAAATCATCTCTCTCACACACTCACACACTCACTCACACGCACGCACTAACACGCACACGCACACACACACACACACACACACACACACACACACACACACACACACACACACACACACACACACACACACACACTGTTTTACGTACCTGTGATAATGAAAAATATTTGGGACATATTATTTCAAATGATAACCGAGATGACCTTGACATTGTTAATCAAAGACCCTTATACTACTGTCGTACAAACCAACTTGTTAGAAAATTCAGCTGTTGTTCTTTTGATGTTAAAAGATATCTATTTAATGCTTACTGTAATACAATCTATTGCATGTCTACCTGGAAACGTTTTAATAATTGTAATATCTTAAAACTCAAAATTGCGCACAATGTGTCAAAAATATTATTTTTTGGATATGCAATTGATTACAGTGCTCGTGAGATGAGTGTTGAAATTCACGTGATGTATTTTGATGTATTACGTAGAAAATCTGTCTTAAGTTTAATGAAAAGATTTCATTCTAGTGATAAGTTAATGTGCCAGAAAATTTTAGTAAGCGATACTAAATTTACATCGCACATAGGACAGCAATGGTGGAGACTATTATTGTAATTTTCATGTTTATCTAAAAGTTTGTGTGTGATTTGTTTGTATTGGTTTTTTGTTTTTATGATGTTGTATGTTGTATCTATATAAATTATAATATGAACTTATGTTTGAAATAAAGAATTAAATCAAATCAAAACACTCACACACTCACTCACTGATTCACTCACCCACCCACTCACTCACTCACTCACTCACTCACTCACTCACTCACTCTCACACACACACACACACGCACACACACACACACACACACTCACACCACACACACACACACACACAAACACACACACACACACACACACACACACCACACACACACACACACACACACACACACACACACACACACACACACTCACTCACACACACACTCAGTCACACACACTCACACACTCACTCACTCATTCACTCCCTCACACACTCATTATACTACAGCATAAATACAAATATTATATATAAAATACAAATAAAATACAAATATTAAATAACATAATTATCATATCAGTGTGTAAAAACATTGTTATACTTGTATTAAGATTCTTGTTTGTAGTCATATAGTAAACCTATAATAGATACTTATATTTTGGCATAAATAATGCTAGCTTATTTATTGTTAGTTATTCTAAATAACTGGCAAATTTCATTTCGAAAGTACTTAACTAATATATTTTTTTCGCTCTTTTTATTTACAATAGTACATAAATTTTAGTTATACATTTTATTATTGTTTTGCTTAATTTATTTAAAGTACTGAAACAAAATATTTCTCCCACTTGCATTTTTTCTTCACAATGGCACATATTTCTTACTTATTTTGTACCTCTGTCATCAGGAGACTGCGTGATAGTTTCTGTGGGTAGTCCTTCTCTGACCTTGGTCCAAGCTGTTACCCAGAACGTATAGCTGGTATGAGTATGTAGGTTCGTGGCTTCATACATTCGATTACTTGGGGGGATGTTGATTTCATGAGTTGTCTGAAAAGTGAACACTGAGCTGGCAGATAAATTAGCAGACACACACAGTGAATATTCCACAAAAACAACTTTTGAAATTTTGAATTCATTCATTTGACAATGCAAATATCTAAATATAGAAAGAATGAAAGAAAGATATACAGTTTGTAATAACGATTTGATATGACAGCACGCATATAACAAATGGCAAGAACCAGAAGTAAAACTTGCTAGATGCCTGGACCATTGTAAACACGTCCTAATTATAACTGAAAAAAAAGAACAAAAAACGATGGTTTTAGGCAACTTAAAAAAAGTTGTGCAAAGCAAGGATAGAAGAGATGGTTAAAAGAATGTTCAAAAGTGTAGAAAGATTGGCTTGTGAAAATTCACGTCAATGAGATGACGAAGCACTCTGGACTCTACTCAAAAAGAACTCAAGGTTATGATTGCTGTGTCACACAGGAACAATAGATGGTTATCAAGACTAATTTATATAAGCAGCAAATCGATATCGTTTAACTGACGATTTAAAGCATTAAATGTTACACTGGCATTTTACATGGGGGGGGGGGGGGGCAATGAGTTCCAAACTTTACGTCCATTATAGCCAATGAAATGTTTAGCAATATTGATTCTAGTATGTTTGTCGAAGTTGGTATTTGTACATTGTAGTTAGGTGCTGCCATCTATGTGCTAATCTTGTTACATTCTACTAGCTGACTTGCGTTCAGTATAATTGTATGGTCCAGTGACCACATACACACTGTCCTCTCCCTATTTTAAGTTAATGGTTGTTGTGAAGCCTGTGCAAGTTGCATAATTCAAGTTCAATACCTGTATACTGGCTGTGAAACAGGTTCTACTGACTGTTTTTTTGGATGCTAGTTTTGCTCAAAGTTCAGTCCAGCACTTTTCTATTCATGTTTCTATAGTTCAATAAACACCTTTCTTTTGAGTACAATGCAAATATTTATTATAGACTTTTGGTTCCTATCCATACTTCTCTGTTTGTCTAAACTCAAACGTATCAAAATGACTCAACAACAACTTGAAAAATCACTTTTACATTGTTATTTGGCATTCTTAATTATAGGATTCTTGAAGTTAGAATAGATCATTGTTGGTTTTATAAACAAAAATGGCAGCGTTATAAGAAATCATATCATCAATTGTTAGTATTCTGCACTCACTATAGCATGATTTAGTAACTGAACTGAATTTGGAGAGCCTGTACAGGGTGGGTAGAAATTAACGTTTCAAGCTATGATTTTATGATGAGCATGAATGCTATTCCAAGGAAACAGGCCTTAAATTTTTACACATTTTGAGTGTTCGCAAAGGCGCTAAAGGTCCTACTTGCATTACGCAAAAATTAAACTATTTTCACGTACTTACCAAATGGTGATTGGTGTGTTCTCTTTTATTTGTCTGTAAATAAAACTTATTTTTAAACTTTTATCAACAAAAAAACCAATAAATATTCAACACTTCACTATTATGGCGTTCAGATAATGACAAGAACATCTATCTACTGATATATTCATAACACTCAATACTAGCAACACACGTGAATTGCTATGAAAATGAGCGTTGTTTCATAGATTAAATACTCAGTAATGAAACAAACCCCCATTCTCACACAATTTCACTTCAATCAAATCTTAATGATTTCTCAAATCTTACTTGTTTGCTATTTTACTTTTATACAATTCAACATTGTTTACCTTGTTTTTCTCTTTCCTGTATCTCACGTGTAAAGTGTATTTTGTGATAATTCCATTAGGAAACAATGGTGGCAGCCATGACACTACAATTGAGGAAGATGACGACGGAAAGGCTTTAATGTCAGCAGGTGGACCAGGTTCTGAAATTATAATTTCACGTCAGGTCATGATATTTTGCAAGTTAGCTAGTGGTCTGACCTGGTTTAGGGTCAATGGCGTTTATAGAATTTTAGACAGAATCTTATTATTGGCATATACATTATTTTACAATGACCTACATACAACAAAATACAAAAGTACAGAACAGAGCTATTACATTATAGCTATAGTGCCAAAAACACACATAACAAATATATATAATTTTTGTTTAGATACAGTTAGCGTGTCATGAAAATAATTTATAATATAATCAATATTTACATATTAGTACTATTTACTCCTTTTTTAAAGCACTTAAAAATGTAATGGGAGACTATTTTGGTTATATCTCAGTCGTTACCCTCCATTGTGAATTTTAGCTTTTCGTTATTATTCAAGTTAATGAAATTGCTATTCATGCTTGTTATATCAGAACAAAAAGTTTGTCTTAACCGGTTGTAGAAGCAGCAATAAAACAAAAAATGAATTTCCTCTTCTACTTGTTGGCTGTCACAATGTTGACAGATTCTCATATTCACAGGGATTTTAGGTTCTTGGTGTCGTCCCTTTTTGTTTGCGTAAGTTATGCGAACTTATTCGCAGCTTCGTGAAGATGATTTTTTCGTATTTGTTGTTAATAAAATGTAAATAGCTTATAATAGTTGGCGCAAAATACGCGTCGTTGTTTTAATTACAGTAACATGATTTTTTTTCTCTTTTAATAGTTTATATAATACTACATAGCTTACATAAATGTAAATAATTTATAATAGGTGGCGCAGAATACAATTATAATTTTATAAGCAGAAAAAACGAATCGCTTGGATATATCACATTGGTACATTGTGCATAAACGTGGAAAATTTTAGATCACTGCCTTAAATTCTTCCAAAGACACAGAAATTTTACATCTGTAAGTCAGAAGAGTAAATGGTGGAAAACATTTCGCACGTCACTGGTGTTAAAATCTACAGGAAGTGCTCTATGCTTTTTGCAACAGCTGACATAGTTTCTCACTTCTTTAAGAGGTATTTGGTCTCAGCACTGAACAACTTTTGCCTTTAGTTCCTCTGCATCAAACAGCAGCCATCGCACACTTTTGCCAGCAGATGTCGTGGACTGTTGCAAGTGCAAAACACTCGCGATTTCAAACACTTGCATTCATAGGTAGTTTTGACCTTGTAAAGGTAACATGGCGTACGTGATCTTAAACTTGTACCTAACCTATCTTTAGATATAATACGTTTGGTTTATTGACGAACAACACAAAACATTATACAATGCAATGTACATAAAAAATCACAAAACACACAAAGAATCCCAACACTTTGGTATAATTGTCATAATTATTAAAACAGTAAAAGAAACAGTAAAGCTTATTTTTAGATATAACGAATATCGAATGTTATAAAAGCCTTCTGTCAAACTAACTCATTGGTAATATGTGGATACCGTGTCGTAGAGAACACTCCCCCCCCCACCCCCGTTAGACGGCTTAATTATAGATTATTATCTTGATTAGTTTATATAGATAATTACACTGTTTAATATTGTTTGTTTGTTTTCACTGTTGTTTTGTGTATGTAAGTATTGTAAAATATATATGTTAACATTACAATTAATCGTTACTCTTTTTTGGCAGTTATGAAACACAAGTAAGTACAGTGGTCAACATATAAATACGTATCTCTTTTTATTCAAACTTTTTCGGTTTTGGTTACTAAAGAAAGTGTAATTTAGGAACCTCGGACATTCAGCGCTTCTCCCGCTTTAAAGAGTCAAATTTTTCTTCAAATTTCCGCCATTTTTTACAGAAGGTTAAGTACCATTTTTCTTGTTGAGAAATCTTTACCAGTGCTTTACCTTTGTGGTTAAGACCATGACGAAAACAAATTGATTTCTTTATTGTTTTGCTGCCAAGTTTTGATACCTTTGTTCGTCGATAGTTCACTAAACTTAATTTGTTTAGTTTTGAATCAAATACTTTTACAGAGTTCGCATTTACCATTTCTTGTGGCAGAGAGTTCAAAATTTCGTCAACTCTATTCGAAAAGGAAAATTTAAATTTATTCAACGTACAGTAATGTTTATATAATGTATAGCTGTGGCCTCTAAGACCTACCCGCGGTACATAATAAAAAAATTCATCAAAATTTAAGTCGTTGTTACATATTTTTATACACCGTTTTCAAGTCAAAATACTGTCTTCTAATATCTAGAGGTTGTAAATTCAGTGCTGTTAAAAGGTCTGTGTATCACGAAAAACATGCTACATTTAAGACATAAACGACTTGTAAAATATCTTTGAACTCGTTCGATAACATCAATTAAAGTTTTTCATGAGGACTCCATACAGTAGTATTATATCCAAGTAATGGTCGTACATGCGACTTGTATTATGCCAATTGTGCGAACAATGTAACAACCAGTGGCGGCTCGTAGCTAAAATTACTGGGGTGCTACTTCAGAAAAATTTTAGCCATTGTTTTAATACTGTGTAAAACGTAATAAACATGTGTAATTTTAATGTTGTAGTTATATTTGATGATCAGGTGTTGAACGGCGTCTGTTCTTAACTGCAACTTTCGCATGGAGAGACAACTGTGAAAAATTAAGCTGCTGTTACTTCACTTACAGTCACAAAACTTATTTCTTGGGGTTGCAAGGCGTCCATTATAAAATAATTTATGTTTTAAGCACACACGCTAAGTTCACAATTTATCACATCCAAGAATATGACGGTACACGGTAAGCACGTGGCAACAGTTACTGTGTAGGAGACAGCACTTTTGTATCTAGCAGCAGACGCTAACGTACAGCGTGTTATCTCTGACATGTGCGCATGGCCGCATGCACACAACAGCCAAACACCACGTAGCTGGAGCTGTCAAGCAAATTGTACTTCCCTCACGTGCTCTGGTTCCGCACAAGTATAAAAAAGAACTAAAGAAAAAAGACTTATTGTATTGAATATTATCGACAATAATGAAAGAAAATGGGGGGTGCTGCAGTACCAAAGTAACTATACACAAGCCGCCACTGGTAACAGCTTACCGTCTTCATGTGTCCTGCAGAAGATGACTTTGCTTTTAACTCCATCACCAGCCTTGGTGAAAGCCAGCACGATTAAGCTGTAATTTGTGTATTTTTTTAATCCATAAAAGCTGGCAGTTAAGCCTGTTGTCCGCTTCTCCATGACTGGATAGTCGTCTGTAAATCATCACATATTTTTCATCACACATAACATTTCACACATAAACTTTGAAATAATTTAGTTATCTTCCTGCACAGCCCATCAATAAGCCTGTTCACAGTTTCAGCGATTGATGGTGATCGTGAAAAGGTCAAAAGTTAAGTGTACCAGAGAACGCACTTGTGTACACTTGACAACGCCTCGCAGCTCATGCTATTGCAATAGTAACAGTTTTAACAGCTAGCTAGAACCTTATCAAATTCATTTTTCTTGTTTCGAAGCAAAATCATGCTGGTAAATCACTCTGCACACAGACTAATGCACAATTAAGTAAACTTCACGTAAAGCAACTGAACTGACGCTTCAGATGGTTTTGCTTTACCCACACATCAAGTGACGGTTGCAGTTTAGACCTGTTGCTGTGGTAAACTTAACTTTTGACCTACAGCAACTGCGCGTGCGCACAATGAAACAGCGAAAAGGCTTATCATTCGCAACCAAAAGGCATTTCTTTATTTATCTAATAGCATTTAATATACCTCTATCAATTATTATACAAATTAATTAATAACTCTGTCAGTTGAAAGCTCAAGCGACCGACAGAATAAATGTGCACATTGACAGTAAAACTGAACATTGTTTTAAACAAAATTCTAGAATTAAATTTTCGAAAAAACAGTACAGACTTACCACCATGTGAATAGTCATCCGGGACCTGCTGGTAAAGAACTTTAAAGCCCAACAAAATGCCATGTATGGAATCAAAACGAGGTGGTAGCCACTCTATCATCATACTCTGTGAGCTGAGAGCAACAGCGTTTACATTCTGAGGAGGACTGCTAGGTACTAAAAACAGAAACAAATATTTTTCCAGTATTTCAAGCAGAGTGAATTTACCTATTGGAAATACTGACACATCGCTCGGTATGTTGGGTTTATTTCACTGTTATCACTTAAACTGTTTGTGGTGTGCTAAAGGAAAGGACAAATTATTTAGTATGTTGTGTTTAATGTTATCACTTAAACTTAGAAAAATGCAACAAAGAAATTTGCAAAGAACTGCCTATAAAGCATAAAGTTAAAATAAACTACCTCTGAATAGAAATTTTCAGGCGTGGTGGTTGCCGCCATTCACTTGAAAATTATAACATAACTGGGAGACTTCGTGACTTTCCGTGAGCGCGTCGTGGCTTTCCGTGAGCACGCTCTCCTTATTATTCAAATCTCTGCAGTTTACTTAATGTTCAAGCAAAAATATTACAAAATTAGTTTTCTAATTTTTTGTAAAAACTTATTAAACTAAAGATTTACAGTGCGCGCCTTTTCTTCAAGACGAATGACGTCATCGGAAGAAGAATGGACATTGAAAATAGGAGTGTCCAAGCATGAAGTGGTCGCAACTTTAAAGTGATTTTACTAGTTAAACGCGGTGCTAATTGCAGTTTTATTACTAAATCCTTCTAACATGTTTGCGAACATTGAAATAAGGCTAACCTCGTGGAAGGCTTGACCTTTCCTTTAAAACTCCTAGACATAACCGTAGATAATTCCAGTTTTGATATATAATGACACTACAGACAAACAAAACAATTACTAATAAAACAAATGTTATTAAATCTTCATAAGTCTTCGTAATCTTCGTAAATCTAGATAAACATACCATCTTCTAGTGTCCTTACAACATGCTCCCTGGTCCTTGGCCCAGTTCCTCTGCGATTGAAAGCTGATACTACAACGCTGTAGGTGCTGAATTTCTTAAGATTTTTAAGCACGTGGATTTCTCCCTGCTCTCCTGAACTAGGTACAGTGTGGTATAGGTAAGGTCCGGTGCTATTGAACAAGCGATGGCCAACGTAGTAACCTTTAAGTTGACCATTCCTTGCTTCCTGAATGGGTGGCTAAAATAGAAAACAAGTACTTAAAACTCGCAATTAAATAAGTTTTTTTCAACAGTTCCAGCAATTGATGATATCGTGAAAAGGTCAGAGGTTAAGTCATTTGTGTACACTTGACAACGCCTCGCAGTCCATGCTACTGTAACAGTAACAGTTTTAACAGCTAGCTAGGACCTTATCTTCTTGTTCCAAACAATAAATCACTCTACGCAAAGACCAGTGCATAATTAAGTAAAGTCCGCGTAAAGCAATTGAAGTTACTGAACTGACGCGGTAGACGGCTTTACGTTACACGCATATCACGTCTGTAGGTTGTAGTTAGATGTGTTCCTGTGGTACACTTAACCTTTGACCTACAGCAACTGCGTGTGTGCAATCGTAACGGTGAAAAGGCTTATTTGTCGTAGCTTATTTTGGAAAACTTTTTTTGAATTCTGGATGATAATGGTGATGATGATGATATTGACGAACCTTGATAATGGTGATGATAATTTTGATGGTAGTGATGACGACGACGATGATGATAATGATGATGAGGATTATAATGACAATGAATATTACGATGATGATGACAATGACGAAGACGGCGACGACGACGACGATGACGACGAGGATGGTGATGATGATGATGATCAGGAGGAGGAGGAGGAGGAGGAGGAGGAGGAGGAGGAGGAGGAAGAGGCTTACGATGAAAATGATGATGAAAATGATGACGACGATGACGATGACGACAATGACAGCAAAGGAGGTTGTCACAATTGCTGTAACATTTAATTAAAAAGGCATTGCTTTGGATAACTCT
>JAQGDQ010000743.1:0-50000 GCA_030141605.1 Tubiluchus corallicola | reverse complement strand
TGTGTTACAGTGGCATCAAGTGCACAAATGGCACCAGCAGCAGCAACACCACCACCACCAGCAACAGCAACAGCAACAACAACAACAACAAAACTACAATGACAACAACAACGACGTTAACAACAACAACAACAACAACAACGACAACAACAACAACAACATCAATAACAACAACAACAACAACAACAACAACAACAACAACAACAAAAACAACAACAACAACAACAACAACAACAGCAACAACAACGACTACAGCAACAACAACAACAACAACAACAACAACAACAACAACAACAACAACAACAACAACAACAACAACAACAAAAACGACAACAAAACAACAACAACGACAACTACAAACATAAAACTCTAAAATCTTCAGCAAACGCAACTACAACGGTGAGTATGACAACAACAGCAGCATTAAACACAAAAATTTATCTTGGGTGTTGTGTCTAACCGAATGGTCACAGTGTATGTGTTTAGATGCGATAGTTTCGCAGTGCTGAACCTGTGCAGTAGCTGACTAGTTAATCACTAGGAAAATTGCTTCTAGATTACTTCGCCTGTCAGATGTCGTCAGATATTTCTCTTTTGAGGAAGAAGGTATTCATGTTCAAATGTGTCTACGACATCTCTGCTGGTTTAGTGTATCGCTTAGAGGAATATCAGTTCCGGTACAGTCACAACAACTAGTGGCAAACACTGGCAATAAGTGCGGAAATGTTGCTTCAGCATTTGCTTTGTAGAATCAAGGAAAATTAGAATATGAAAAGTTAATTTTAACGCACGTCTTTACAAGAGAAATAAAAACCAGTTAAACAATACATGGACGCCATTGTTCGTACCTAATATGGTCAGCCGGGTGGTGGTGCTGTCGTGTCCAAATTCGTTAGTTACAATGCAGGTGTAATTATCCGTATCTGCACGTTGAGCTGACTGTATGGTTAGCTTAGATGTTAGGCCATCCGGTGTGTCCACGTCGTTGTTAGATATTCTGCAAAAATCACCGTACAACGTTAAAGCAGCTGTTTTATAAGCCTTTTCACGGTTTCGTTGTGCGCACGCGCAGTTGCTGTAGATCAAAGGTTAAGTGTATCACAGCAGTGCGTCTTAACTACGTCCCGTGACGTGTGGGTTAAGCAAAGCCGTCTACCACATTAGTTCAGTAACGTCAGTTGTTTTACGTGGACTTTGCTTAATTATGCATTAGTGTGATTAGAATGATTAACTAGCAGGATCTTACTTGGAAACAAGAAAAAATGAACAAGGTAAGGTTCTAGCTAGCTGTTAAAACTGTTACTATTACAACAGCATTGGCTGTGAGGCGTTGTCAGGTGTACACAAATGTGTTGTCTGGTACACTTAACCTATGACCTTTTCGCGATCGTCATCAATCGCTGGAACAGTGAAAACGCTTATTGTTTACTGACACCTCGACGCATGTGAAGTAGTTAAATGAGTTCGCGAGATGATTTGTTGACAGGTGACTGAACATCTAAAGCGTTCCCAAGAGTACAATAACTTTCGTTAAATGGTCGAAATATCGAGTCAGCTGTCAATAAATCACCTGGTGAACTCATATAGCTAGTTCTGCATATTAAAGGAAAGAACAACTCACTCAGTCCGTAAGCGCATCGTGGCTTTCCGTAAGAGCGCGCTGCTTAAACTAATTCAAATTTCTGTGGTTTGCCTAATGTCCACGCAAAAAATATTACAAAATTAGCTATCTAATTTTTTTGTAAACAGTTATTATACTTTTGACGAAGATTGACAGTGCGCTACTTTTCTTCAAGACAATGACGTCATCGGAAGAAGAATTGCCATTGAAAATGGGCGCCCAAGCATGAAGTGATCGTGACTTTAAAGCGATTTTACTAATTACACGAGACACTTATTGCAGTTTTATTACAAAATCCTAACAGTTTTCACAAACATTGAAATAAGCCTGACCTCCTAAAAGGTTTGACCTTTCCTTTAACTATAGCTGTTATTTGTTATATTTTACAATCCCAGCTATGTTGCAGACCTCTACGCCATACTGTTCTAATACTCTTTATTTGGAAAAATTGCTATAATATGGTACAATAGGGTAATAAGTACATTTTTTGTTTTGACCTACCTTCTGTCTCTTAGTATGTCTAAACGGACATCTCCTACTATCCACACTACATTAACTGGTTTATCCCCTTTGACTTTGCATTCAAGCACTACAATGTCTTTAAGTTTTGCCGTCTTTTCTTCAAGCGTTTCAACAAATGTTGCCGGAACTATTGAAACAAAAAGTGAGAAATGTAACATTCGGGACACGTCACACAAGAGGAGAGTTGTTAAAGCACGTCAGATTTAATATATTAAAAGTTTAATCATTCATGCTTAAAACCAGTTAAATATTCGGATGTTAAGGCTGAACATCGAACGTTGGAGTTCGAACGGTCGACTCGAATTCGACCATTAATGTTCGATTCGGACGAGTTCTTTTAGTTCGAATTCGATTCAGCCGAATAACTCTTCAGCCGAATAGCACTTCAACCGCAAGCGTTCTTTATCGTTGAAACGTTAGAAACATCATGCAGTCAGCACAGTTTAGGTGTGATTTCTGTGCACAATTTTTAAACAAATCGTCAAGTGCTTTTACTACACAACAAAATCAAGCAACATGCATTATCTTTTATGAAACCGCTTTTTGTGAAAGTGATTCGAAAGTTATTCGAAAATCTTGAAAACTGATTTCGAAGTAGTTTCGGATTCTAAAATGCCGAAATTTTGCTTGATTCGACTTCGAAACTTAAGAATTCGATTCGATTCGAATTCGCTTTCTGGTGGAGAATGCTCACTCCTAATGGATTTCATATATTCGTACTTATTTATGTACTTAGGAATTTACGTACTTATGTATTTATGGACTTATTTGTGTACTTGAATTTCAAAGGCAATAAGCACAGCATTGAATTAAAAAACTGAAATTAAGCGCGATTTTTGTCTATTATTTGTTTGTTGTTGTTATTTACTGTTGTTTATATGTATATACACGTTTATATACCATGAACTGTGAGAAACACCAATTTGCTCAAATCGTCTCCAACGTTGTTGCTAACTTTACAGAGATAATGTCCGTGATCATTTTCGGAGGCTGATTTTATAACAAGTGTTCCGTTTGACAAGTAATGGGCACGATCTTTGTTGATATCTTTGTACAAGTTGCTAGACGCATCTGAAACTGAAAAATTCATTTTGTTATGAATATCGTTACATATTCATGTTTATTGACTCAGTAACAGCACTTGACTTAGTTATACATGTAGTACGAACTGTTACTAAAAGTAGGCGTTTTGATTACATTACTTCGATTCTAATGGAGTTGTACTGGCTCCCTGCCAAACAACGTCTACTTTTAAGGTGTACTCCCTGAACTTTAAAGGAGGACTTTTAAAGTAGTAAATGATTTTTCATATACGACCCCATTTTCAAGTCCGATAAAAAGTTTACATTTTAACATAATTAATACTGCAAAAACGGTTCTGATAATTAAATAATAGATTAAAAGCTTAATTAACAACTGGTAAGAACAATTATTGATGACATCACAAACTAACATAATTTTCAACAGCAAAAATATTGCTCGAGCACGTTCCGAAAGCGAAAATTGAAGTACAGAGCTACTGTAAGATATTCAGTGTGTTGTACTAAAACTAGTCAAGTTTTAAGATAAATTTTCAAATTTCAAAATTACCACAGTGCTCACGCATGAGCTGCTGAACGTGTGCAGTTCGTCATAAACTAACATATCTGAATTGAGAGGTACAGCACCTGTTTTTCGTTCACGTTTTCTGAAATGCGGGCGCTAGTGCATGTCTAACTAGCGAACGGCGAAATGCATGTAACAGCGAAGAATTAGTGGCGCGAACATGAAGTTGTGTTTGTGTGGTAATAATTCTTTCACGTAAGTCATTCTTGAAAAAATAGTATCTTTACTTTCAATATTTTAAAGAGTAGATAGTTTTGACTTACAGTTTAAGATTGGGGTCCAGCGATGCTTTTATTAAAACTTAATTTCGTTCTTTTTAAGCTTGCATATATAAAGATAATTAATTTTCCTAAAAGATTCGTAAATTAAAATGCCATTAGCGCATTATGTAACTACACCAGGAGGAACTACGCCATTCCATTATTGAAAACTGTGGTGAATTAATAGAGCAGGAAATACCTGTTACCTGATGATTTTTTTCTCCATGTAACGGAGGGAATTGGTGTCCCTGTAGCTTGGCAGTCTATAGAAACACTCTGACCCAAAACCACAGACTTGTCTCTGGGCTCAAGCATCCAACTTGGCGGCACTAGGAGGATAAAAATGATTATACGTCTTTTATACCAAAACACTGTTGGCAATACCCTAATTTGTCGACAAAAAACAAAGTATAAGAATTTTAATTTGATACATC
Organism: Tubiluchus corallicola; assembly: GCA_030141605.1. Lineage (NCBI taxonomy): Eukaryota > Metazoa > Priapulida > Priapulimorpha > Priapulimorphida > Tubiluchidae > Tubiluchus > Tubiluchus corallicola. The sequence continues at coordinate 45,558 of JAQGDQ010000743.1, read as the reverse complement.
GACTGCTTTGACAAATTATTATTATTATCATTATCATTATCATTATCATTATCATTATCATTATCATTATCATTATCATTATCATTATCATTATCATTATCATTATCATTATCATTATCATTATCATTATCATTATCATTATCATTATCATTATCATTATCATTATCATTATCATTATCATTATCATTATCATTATCATTATCATTATCATTATCATTATCATTATCATTATCATTGTACTGTTTTAATAACTCAATGTAAGTAGCATTGGTTCTGATTAGTGTTTAGATGGTATCTACAGGTATTTGAACAATCATTTAATTCCTGCAGTCGTTTATAGACCAACCAATATTAGTTGAGTAAAAAAGTTAGCACCTACCAGCCACAATCAAGGAGGCTGTATGGTTTACACTGGCTGCCGCATTGCTTGCTACACACGTGTATTTTCCATTATGACGAGGTCTAACGTAATTGATAGTCAACGTTGACACGAACTGATTCACCTGAGATATGTGAATTCCAGAGCTTTTTGATATTGGTTTGCCGTCTTTCTTCCATCTAAGAATTATAATATTTTATAGATGAGCAATAATATTACTTAATACTTGGTTTGCGTTTATAGCACATTCGTCCATAAGTCGGCAATTAAGCTTTCCTAGTTATTCACAGGTCCTGAATCTCCATTTCACGAGGATCATTTTGATACCGAGTTCATCACTTTATGTTATTTCTAAGCTGAGACAATCCACGTTGAAGTTGAGGTGCAGGCTGCACACTGAAAAACTTAATCTTGAGAAAATCATTGTTAAAGTCAGCCATTGTTTTTGTCGCGTTTTAGGAAACCCTTGCAACCGTACGAAAGTGTTGGTTGCTATGGACTTTGCAAGAGCACATTGAAGTTGCGTTTCAGTCCAGTAAATGGCAATTCCTGACGAAGATCTAGGCTTCGTAGCAGAAAAAACCCGAAGCAAATTGACTGCTTCCAAGAGCTACTACCTAAGTTTGAAAATACAAGTTTTTTTTTAAATATCAGTACTAGTTTCTAGACAGAAAAGTGGGTACGGAGTTATAAAATTAGATTTTTATTATTTTTTGAAGTTTTATAGATAATTTCATGCTAGAATGTAAAAGTCCAATATATTTAGCGTTTGTTTTTATAAAAAACGAGAAATGGACATTTGACCAAATTTTTGGTGCATTCTACTTTGAAACAGGATAACGTAGCTTTAAATATACCGACTTAAGGGCGGTTTTGGTTTGCAAGATTATAGATATTTGATATGAGAGATATCAGAGCGTTTCATATTATTTATATTACAATTCAACCATAACAAATTACAGTTTTTGTGCTTCGAGTTGGGAAATTGAAATTACGAATACTATTACCCATTAAACTAAAGGATGCAGAATCTTTTGACGAAATTACACTTCTACTTTCTGCTTAGATCTTCTTAATAACTAAACATTATACATTTACAATAAAAATAGGCTGCATTAAAAGTATGTTCCTTTTTTCCTCTTCTTTTGTGAGAGCAGAAAGCAGGGTACAAAACTATAATTAATATTAATTGTTCGTGTGCATTGCCTGCATCTGTATTAGGCCTGTGTCACACAGAAAAAACCGTAATCCATAATCCGTAATCCGTAAGGCGTCTTCCATCTTCCGTAAGGCACATGTCGTAATCCACGGTAGGGTCCTTGCTCTGTGTAACTAGCAAGGCGTTTTGCCATAATCCGTTTTGGCAGGAGGTACGAAATTACTATATTTTAATACGATAGACACTATAGTTTAAAAGTTAGTATAATTTTACTCATTACGGAATATCAGATTGTCAGCTGCATACATTGTATAATATGACTGACTGGTTTACAGCCTCCTGCATCTAGTATACATTTCTTATGAGCATTAAAGTAATACGGCAGTCGTAAATAAGCGTTGTGTGTTAAAAATGCTTTTTAATGTTTATAGTACATAGTATGATAGCTTATTATATGAATGAATTTTGTATAGAAAAAAGCTTAATTCCACTAAATTTCACATTCATTTCGCCATAAGGTGCCTTACGAACTGCTCAAAATGGCTTATGAGGAACCTGCCACAAATTACAGGTGGTGGCTTGTGGTAGGCAAACCGCGATTAGCAGAAGACGTACAATGGATTATCAGTGTGACAGAGAACATTGGTTAGTAAACGTTCATTTTTCGTGAAGCTTTTTGTCTCACGGCTTATGCCTTATGGATTATGTTCAGCTCTGTGTGACACGGCTGTTAGAAATACTGAAAATGTATTTAAAATTTGAAATTGCTTACAGTATAGTGATTGGTGGTTCTCCGCTGTTCACGACACATGGTACAAAACTTCTGCCTCCTTCAGTCAAACTTGTAAATGAAAATGGCTTAATTGTTGGAGGCACTAAAATAGATTTTAAACTGCTGTATAATCCACTGTGACTAATTTTATTAACAACTTGCACTCTGAAATACAGTAAACCCTCCCTTAACGACTCCCCGCTTAGCGACATTTTGTTTTAACGATGCTGAACATTTGACACTTTTTTCGTTTAGTGGCGCACTGTTTCGTTTTAACGACGATTTTTTTCCTTACTTTAAACACAGAAATCTTTATTTACTGTACTTGTACGCTATCTAGAAGCCTTGCACTTAACCCAGATCACCGTACAGCTATAGGCAGGTCACGATGATTTATCGGTTTCCCAAATTTGGTTAAAATTCTTCTTGATAAAACCCAAGAGTTTCAGCTGATAAAACTACTATAATACTGAACATTTTTACATAGCTAAGCACTATTGATTCTTGCGTCTCGAACGCAAATGAATGTTTTTACATTGTTTCTTCATTTAGCGACATTTTGTTTGGGACACATTTTGCTGGAACGCATTAGCGTCGTTAAGCGACGACTTACTGTATTAATGTAGAAGACCTGCCTTCTTATAAACCTAACAAACCCCCAGCCAATGAAAGATACTGTACACAATGCGACCCGAACAAACAAGAAATAGAAGACAAAACACATTTGCTCTTGCACTGCAGTAGATATGAGCGACTAAGAAACACGGTTTATACAGAAATTAGCTCTCTATATCCAAACTTTACTTACTTATCAGGTGATGACAAACTTAAATTATTATTAGGCTCAAACGATTGTGAAAGTCTACAAATTGCTTGTAATTTTGTTTTAAAATGTTTCAGTTCTAGGATGTAATTATAATAAAACAATAAACTATATATATATATATATATATATATATATATATATATATAACTAACATCAATGATCTAAATTAAATACTATATGTGTATGCAACTACATTAAATTTGTGTTTATGTACATTTATGTTGTACCATTGGGTTTATACATCAAAGTTTGATGTTCTGTCTTTAGTTTAAATTATTGAATTTGACTTGTAATATTGTATTCTTAGTATATGATTTTACAGCGTTATATGTGCATGTAATTATATCTTTGTAATCAGTGTGTGCATTATGTGAATTGTTATTGTGACTGTAATTACCCAATAAAATATAAATGTAAAATATTTACTGCTGAACATTCAGTTTTGAGTCAATAAATAAGACTGCAAGAGTTCATCAAAGCTTACACAGAAGTCATTATGCAGCGTGCCAAGTTTGGTAAACTCTTTTCAACTTTTTTGCACTTTTCGAAATGGTGTCCATGGCTTTCCAATGATGTAATGATAGAAGATTGGTTTTTAATGGCATAAGTTTGCAAAAGTAGTTTGATAGAAAACCTTAGAACCTTTCGGAAAAATAAAAGTTTTTGAGATTTGAAGGCACTTCATCTTCTTTATGACCATGACCATGGCAAGACTCGGAAGAACACTATGGTATTTTCATATCCATAAGATTTGTATAAATACACATGTTAACTATTACGATTATTATACAATTTTTTTAATTGTTTAACTTACGTTTAACGTCAATTTCCATTGTACGTTTTGCCATTTCACCTTCGTAATCACTAGCTATGCAGGTATACTGCCCAGAGTCTTTGTTCTGTATTTCAGCTATTATCAGCGTGCCATTGGAAAACACGTTTTGTCTGTGATTTACAGGTAGTTCAATATTACCTGCATAAATATAATGTCGACGTTTTCCTGTTATTGGTTGTTGGCTAATTTAGACAACAATTTAAACAACTTTGGCAAAATTCTATGCATCTTGAAACAACTCATAAGCATAGTAACCCCTTTCACAGTTTCGTTGTGCGCTCACGCAGTTGCCGTAGGTCAAAGGTTAAGTGTACCACAGCAATGCGTCATAACTACAACTGCCACGTGACGTGTCGGTAAAGCAAAGCCATCTGCCGCATCAGTTTAGTAACGTCAATTGTTTTGCGTGGACTCTATGTATTGGTCTGTGCGTGGAGCGATTTACTAGCAGGATCTTGCTTGGGAACAAGAAAAAATGAACTAGATGAGGTTCTAACTAGCTGTTGAAACTGTTTCTATTACAACAGCATAGGCTGCGAGGCGTTGTGAAGTGTGCAGAAATATGTTGTTTGGTACACTTAACCTTTGACCTTTTCACGATCACCATCAATCGCTACAACAGTGAAAAGGCTTATTCGCAACTTACAATTACTCAGCTTCTACAAATTAGTCGTAAGCTGTAAATAACTACCATCTACGAATTCATCCATTAATTTATTTTATTTAGGGGAAGGGAGCAAAAGCCTGCATGATTTTTATTTGAAATAAAATTCTCGTGTCTTCTGTCATCATATAACAAATACGAGTACGTTCTTGAACATTTGTATTCAAAATACAATCAGTCATAATGTACAAATAAACGTATGATCATTAAAATTCAATTGCCTGGTTACTTTTACACTTATCCTGTCAGCAGCGTCGTCGTAGTCGTTGTAGCCATGGTCATCGATATCATTATCATTATTGCTGTCGTCATCATTATTAATATTATGATCTCGTTCAGACGACGGCAAATGATTTACTTTTAAATAGAGGAACTAGATTTTTTTATCATCAGAGGGACCAAAGCATAAATGGCAGATGTGACTGTGACCATAGATAAAAACAAAGTGCTGAACATTTAATTTTTTGCTGTACATTGATAAACGAAGATAAGAGGATGTAAGTGCATAACCGAATTCCATCTTTGAATTTGAGACAGATATTAAGTGAAAGGGACATTCATGAATGTCGTAGAGGAAATAATCGTTAAAAACTAGAATGCTGATAAATAATGTCGCAAATCTTCTTTGTGGGTAAAACAATACGGTAAAGTAAAATTTTAAGTCTCGTAAAATTAATAAAAATTGTGCGAATTTTCATACATCGTTCATAACCTTGGGCCTTCATCCGTTTAAAAGTTTAACGAAATAAACAATGTTATAACGTGTTTTTGTAAAAATCTTCCCTAAAAATAGAGGGATTGTAAATAACTTTGTCAAATAAAGATTTATTATTGTTGTCATTATAATTGTGTTGTTGTTGTCATTGTGTTGTTGTTATTGTTGTCGTTGTGTTGTTGTTGTTGTTGTTGTATCGTTGTCGTTGTCGTTGTTGTTGTTGTTGTGTTGTTGTTGTTGTTGTTGTTGTTGTTGTTGTTGTTGTTGTGTTGTTGTGTTGTTGTGTTGTTGTGTTGTTGTGTTGTTGTCGTTGTCATTGGCGTTGTCGTTGTCGTTATTGTAGTTGTTGTAGTTGTTGTTGTTGTTGTTGTTGTTGTTGTTGTTGTTGTTGTGTTGTTGTCGTTGTTGTTGTTGTGTTGTTGTTGTTATTGTTGTTATTGTTGTTGCTGTCGTCGTCGTCGTGTTGTTGTTGTTGTTGTTATTGTTGTTGTCGTTGTTGTTGTTGTAGTTGTAGTTGTTGTTGCTGTAGTTGTTGTTGTTGTTGTTGTTGTTGTTAAACTTACCTTTCTCCCACCTTATGCTTGCTATTGGATACCCTGACACGTAACAGTGCACTGTTAGGTTATGGTGGGCTACAGCAGTTAGATTGTGCAACATTTTAATGAAAGGTGAACCTGAAAACGAAATAAAAAATTAAAAACAAGTAGTTCATTGGCTACATCATACGCAACATTTACCCAAGTTTCTTAACAAAGAAGCCAGCGTAGCTATTTCGCAAAGCCACGTTTCAAAAATCAGAATAAGCCGTTTCACAGTTCCAGCGATTGATGATGATCGTGAAAAGGTCAAAGGTTAAGTGCACCAGACAACGCATTTGTGTACACTTGACAACGCCTCGGAGCCCAAGCTATTGTAATAGCAACAGTTTTAACAGCTAGCTAGAACCTTACCTAGTTCATTTTTTCTTTTTACCTAGTTCATTTGTTCCCAAGCAAGATCCTGCTATTAAATCACTCTACATATTGATTCATGCATAATTAAGTAAAGACCACGTAAAACAACTGATGTTACTGACATGTTCCAGCAGATGGCTTTGCTTTACCCGTATGTCACTTGACGGTTGTGGTTAAGACGCATTGCTGGGTACACTTAACCATTGCCCTGCAACAACTGCGCGTGCGCACAACGAAACTGTGAAAAGGTTTATAATAAACATTTTGCATCGCCTTTGCATATTATTAATCTACTTTGTTTTTACGATTCACATTTTTATAAACAACGATCCTGACGATTTTAAAGCAGTATTGGTAAAGAAGACATTGCATGTTTATACGATGCATGGTAAAAAAATAGTTTGAAGCTTTAAAACACACTTTGCACATTATTTATAAATTAAAACGTCACTCATGCATGGCTAATGTCTCACATCTCCACTTTCTATTTGAAATTTTAGCAAAAATAATATACACGGGGCTTCTTGTACATCTCTGGGAGTATACACACTCTGTGAGTGTATTTATTTTGTCTTTTCTATTGAAAATAATAGCAGATGGCTAAAAGTAAACAGAAAAGAAATCGAGAAACTTCATCCTTAGGCCTGAACGTTTTTGCTGCTTGCTCGTAGTATTTGGGCCACAGAATAACATATCCAAATTAGACACCGCAAAGGGCCTAATTATGATGTCAACAAGATGACCAAAATGAGATAGCCCATATAAGCTATCTCAAAAATCGCGACCATACATTGACCTTAAATCGCTCTACGCACAGATTATTGCATAATTAAGTAAAGTCTAGGTAAAACAACTAAAGTTACTGAACTAATGTAACAGACGGCTTTGCTTTACCCCCATCGCATTGTAGCCATCAAATCATGTAGCATCTCAACTACAAAGAATACTAGAGTATGCGCCGCTTAATAGATTCACTTTGGGACCGAAATGTTTTGACCCAATTAACCGATTGCTTCCAGGAATTTTTGGGTGACGAGGTTAATTGCAGTGGATGGGCAGGTCAAAGCAAATCATTTAGGCTAGCATATTAGCGTATAATACACGTTCTTACACTCAGAATGGTACTTAACATGATTGTTTCTATATATATTATAGGACAAAAGCGAACTAAGATGACGTAAAAGTCATAAAAGCTTATTAGACACAGGAAAGTGTCTTACTGAAACAAGTGAAGCAAATATATTGAGTCAATTATGCGAAGTTATTTGAGTCAATTACCGACAGTTTTTAGGCACATTTGAATAAAAGCGGCCCGTTCCAGGCGTTTTTGAGTCACTTAAGCGATTGAGTATATTAACCGTGAGTCTATTAATCGGCGCCTAATGCTGCATATTATACTACATACATACTTTCTTAAAATCACTTTAAAATGAAGTACAAAATTACTACATCGTATAAACGCAGCCAAAGTAACATATTGGCAATTAAAAAAATTCCCAAAAAGTAAAACTGATTGAAGCTTAGATGAGCCTGTAGGAAAAATTGTAAAAAATAATTAAAACAATTTTACCATATATGTTGAGTCGTGCTGAATGTAAGGCCACGCCGTATTGGTTCCGTACTGCGCATGTGTAAATTCCACCGTCCAATAACCGCACGTTGGTTATGTTCACGTGACTGTGTACGTCACCTTTCATCAATGGTTGAGTATCCACAATTAAACGGTCGTGACTGAACAACGTTTCGCTATCCAAAGACCAAGACACGTGTGGCGTTGGATTACCGGCACCTCGACAGCTGAATGATACATCACTTCCGGGGTGGACAGTTTGGTCACCAAATCCGGTTGTGACTGACGGTGCTAAAACTAAAAAATACAATTGTTAGTATAAGTATCAGAATGGATGATTAATTTTGTTCTTTCCAACATAGTATTGCAATGTAATATAAGAGAAAAGGGAGAAGCCACCCAGGTGGAACACTTATAGGTGGCGCTCTGTTAAAGAAATTTCGTTTAGACTAAATCTCATTTTAATTTTCTGTCCAAAATATACATTTTCTTGCCTATAAAAGTTAGCAATTGTTTCTTATATTTGAATAATTAGCTCAGAAAGTTATTTAATGGTAGTCAAACACAGCTATTGCTTACATCACAAACTAACCACAGTTTGTGCAATGGCAGACATCTCCCTTGCGCGTCAAGCACGTTTGCGTAAGTGTTATTGTTTAAACGCATGATGTCACGAAAAATGGGCTCTACGTCATATGACGTCAGAAACCAACACAGCACTTCGTAATCATAGTTATCACGGTTCCGCCTTCTATTTGTCGGCCAGGCGAATGTGACAAAAAGGCACCGCTGCCAATCTTAGTAGATTCACTCAGCCGCGGGTAGCTTTGAAAATTTGAGTATCCGAAGTTGTTATTATTTAATCTAAGCCTTGATTTTAAAAAAAGCTGTTTTAGTTTTCAATATTTCACAGCATTCTTTATTCTAAACGAATGTTTACACAATCGCCCGGTTTTCCTTTAACAAGCTACGATCAAATTTACAATGTTGCATGAAGTTTTCGTTTCCTAAAAATGATGTAAAATCGTTAACGTTAGAGGCATTAACTGTGCCATAAGATAAAGAATTCAAATATCTATGATTCTGTTACAGAAAGAAAATTTGCAAATATTCAGTCTGCAGTAATTTCTTTATCATTTAAAGTTATGTCCCCTAAGCTCAAAAAAGAGTGCGTACGCAAAATAATCAAGACACAGTAATCATACGATTATTACAAATATTAAGTTTATTACGATTATTTGTATACGATTATAAACAAATTTTAAATGGCTGTAACTTAAGAGTTTGTAGTCTATGAAAATAATCTGTATAGTTTATATTACAAACGTTTAAGAAGTATCTTTGAATATTCACTAGACGTTTGTGTAGAATATGTAATATAAAGTATACAGATTACTTTCATAAACTGCAAATTCTTAAGCATGTAGTTAGGTAATTCAAACGGGCAAATTAGCCCTATGCAGGCCAGATATGCAACCTAAGGTCGAAGAGCTATTTGAAAATTGTAAACATCATAACAGAAACTATTATTACGCCATTTTTACCCTAAAGACACTGGCCAGACCGGACAACAGCAGGTATGAATCGACCACAGTATCGAACTCGCGACCTCCTAATCGGAAAACGGACGTATTGCCACAGATTATAACTCTTTTGTCTAGTCTAAACAATTGCTAAGTTTTTTCGGGGTTAAAGGAAAGAACAAGTCACTCAGTATGTTGGGTTTATCACTCAAACTTGGAAAAATATAACAAAGAAATTAGCAAAGAATTGTCTATAAAGCATAAATCTAAAATAAACTACCTCTGAATAGAAATTTTCAGGCGTGGTGGTTGCCGCCATTCATTTGAAAATTATGACGTAACTGGAAGACTTCGTAACTTTTCGAAGCGCGTCGTGGCTTTCCGTAAGAGCGCCTTGCTTAAACTAATTCAAAGTTCTACAACTTAGATAATGTTCACGCAAAAATATTACAAGATTATCTACCCAATTTTTTGTAAAAAGTTATTATACTTTTGGTGAAGATTGTCAGTGCATTACTTTTCTTCATTGGAATAAGAATGGACATTCAACATGGGAGCACCCAAGCATGAAGTGATCGCGACTTTAAAGTGGTTTTACTAATTACCCGAGGCGCTTATTGCAGTTTTATTATTAAATCCATCTAACATTTTTGCAGACATTGAAATAAGCCCAACTTCCCAGAAAGCTTGACCTTTCCTTTAAATGTCTATCCCATCTTTACAGCCAGAATAAGCAGTGTATGGGACTAGTCTATTATATAACCAATGCTGGGATGCATACAGCTTTCGTTGTCAATGTTTACTTCACCAGTATGGTTCACACAAGTCGTCACGTGAAATCGCGAGAATTTATTAAACTTAACCTCTTTAATTCAGCAGTTAGCAAAGCGAGAATGATAAACGACCCTTGATTAAGCAAGTCGTTCATCTTTTTAGCATCGCCCATCCATTAATTATACATTATAATTATAATTAGCGATTTTTGTAATGATGATCAAAGCGAATAGAAAGCTTGAGAGCATTGTGCCGCTGTCTGAGCAGCATTACGGATTATGATTTCATTTTAGCTTCAAAGCGTTTCATAAAACATGCAGAAAAATATGCTGAAAATGCTTCTCCAGGAATTCCAAAATAATTATGCAATGATAATGTGGATGATTTTTGAAAATACTTTGCTTGCTTTTAAATTTAGGTGTAATAAATGAAAATACTTTGCCTGCTTTTAAATTTAGGAGTATTAAATGAAAATACTTTGCCTGTTTTTGAATTAAGGTGTATTAAATGAAAATACTTTGCTTGCTTTTAAAGTTAGGTGTATTGAATGAAAATACTTTGCTTGGTTTTAAATTTAGGTGTTTTAAATGAAAATACTTTGCCTATTTTTAAATTAAGTTGTATTAAATGAAAATATTTTGCTTGCTTTTAAATTTAGGTGTATTAAATGAAAACACTTTGCCAGTTTTTAAATTCAGGTGTATTAAATGAAAATGCTTTGCCTGCTTTTAAATTTAGGTGTATTAAATGAAAATACTCTGCCTGTTTTTAAATTTAGGTGTATTAAATGAAAATACTTTGCCTGCTTTTAAATTTAGGTGTATTAAATGAAAATGCTTTGCCTGCTTTTAAATTTAGGTGTATTAAATGAAAATACTTTGCCTGCTTTTAAATTAAGTTGTATTAAATGAAAATATTTTGCTTGCTTTTAAATTCAGGTGTATTAAATGAAAATGCTTTGCCTGCTTTTAAATTTAGGTGTATTAAATGAAAATACTCTGCCTGTTTTTAAATTTAGGTGTATTAAATGAAAATGCTTTGCCTGCTTTTAAATTTAGGTGTATTAAATGAAAATACTCTGCCTGTTTTTAAATTTAGGTGTATTAAATGAAAATGCTTTGCCTGCTTTTAAATTTTGGTGTATTAAATGAAAGTGCTTTGCCTGCTTTTAAATTTAGGTGTATTAAATGAAAATACTTTGCCTGCTTTTAAATTAAGTTGTATTAAATGAAAATATTTTGCTTGCTTTTAAATTCAGGTGTATTAAATGAAAATGCTTTGCCTGCTTTTAAATTTAGGTGTATTAAATGAAAATACTCTGCCTGTTTTTAAATTTAGGTGTATTAAATGAAAATGCTTTGCCTGCTTTTAAATTTAGGTGTATTAAATGAAAATACTCTGCCTGTTTTTAAATTTAGGTGTATTAAATGAAAATGCTTTGCCTGCTTTTAAATTTAGGTGTATTAAATGAAAATACTTTGCCTGCTTTTAAATTTAGGTTATGTAATCTGGTCCGAGGCAGCAAATAGACATTTTAATTCTAAGCTCAGGTAATACGAGCCAAAAGGCATTATACAGACACCATTTTGGTAAGTGGCCGTGCCCTTTTGAAAACCAATAACGTAAACATTTGAAAATCAGAAACTTAAACGGCTGAATACTGTTTTATAAAAGTCCACCATAATTTACATAAATTCCTACCCAAGTAACATATAATGAACGCTATTTTCTTCATTTCAATAGCTTATTTTGATAAGTTTTCATGAAGAAACAAAATCATCTTATCTGAATTTGAAACTTCATCGTTTCCTTTTTTACAAACAACAAAATGCAATGTTTTTCAAAAATGGTTGAAACAAACACAATAAACCTTTCCACAGTTTTGTTGTGCGCACGCGCAGTTGCTGCATGTTAAAGGTTAAGTGCACCACACAAAGGCGTCTTAACTACAACCGTCACGTGGCATGTGTGTAAAGCAAAGCCGTCTGCCACATTAATTCAGTAAAGTCAGTTGTTTTACATCGACTTTACTTAATTATGCAATAGTCTGTGCGTAGAATGATTTACTAGCAGGATCTTGCTTGGGAAAAAGAGAAATGAACTAGGTAAGGTTCTATCTAGCTGTTAAAACTGTTACTATTACAATAGCATGGGCTGTGAGGCGTTGTCAAGTGTCACAAATGCGTTGTATGGTACATTTAAGCTTTGGCTTTTTCACGATCATAATCAATCGCTGGAACTGCGAAAAGGCTTATTGGAAACAGTGCTATTGTTTCAAATGCGTTTAGAAGTAGGAAATCTGTCTCACCATTGCTAATTTTTAATATCTAATTTATGCAGTTGTGTTGTACTAATTACTTACTTTTAAGGCCAGTGTGAACCTGGCTTAACGAATCTTAATTTTGTAGCCAAGGTGGCTCCATCTTTCTGGAAACATTAAAGTGTGGGCCATTGGTCCAGTTATGTTGTAATTGTGCTGTTCTGTAGCACATGTGAACGATCTGTCTTGTGCAAGATAGCGAAATTTATTATTACATATATGCCACAACGATGTAAGTTTATTTCTATTTAATTTTTATTTTTATCTATTCATTAATATTTTTGATTGGACTAAATAACTGTCAAACTAAATAAGAAATGTAACTTTTCATAAAATTAGCCAATGTCAGTCACTTTTGCTCTACTATTTTAACTTTTAAATATTGCAGAAACAAGGATCAGTGGTTTACAGGAAATTCAACTGAGACTTTTGAAGATTTGTCATAAATGCCTCTCAGAGGCACTAACACTTACCACCCATTACCAGCTGTGAAGTCGCCCATGCAGTTTCTAAATCGTTTGTAGCAAAGCACTGGTACATTCCAGCATGCTGTCTTCCAACATTGGTCAACGTTAGAGACAACCTTGTTTGACCACTTCCATTTGAAGACATTGACTCGATGAGCTGGCCGTTATGATACCACTTCACTTCTTGAACCGGATGACCAGTAATTGAACAACTGATCACCACGTCTTGACCACTGTCCAGCTTCTGGCGGGTAGGATGGATAGTGACATCCAGCGTTTCTGTTAAAGAAGTTTTTAGTAAAAATAATTGAATAGTTTCGGCACTTTCGCGTAGCTAATCATTTAAAATTTACTGCATAAAACTGTAGAAATTGATAAGTCGGTACACAACATTGCGTAGTTTATTTATTAAAGGTCCGCTAGATGGCAGGAAAAATGCAGTGAAGTCACGTGAATTCGCATCTAGCAACAACCTAAGCAACGCCGCATGTTCTTGCAGCAGTTTTTGTGTTTTGGAAGGACTGCATAAAAATGTCAAAATTTAATAAAAATATGTACTTTTTGTGGCGCGTCTATTTGTTGATGTCATTTGGTACAAAAGCAATGAGACAATTTTGGGTAGAATTTACATTGTTATAAAGAGAATTGTTCTCTCTTTCGGAATTTATCTTATGTTTTTATTTCCATAACTTCAATGAGCAGTTACGGACAAGTTTAATATGAAATCATTAAAATTTTCAATGGCGCTGCAGGCCATTTTAAACAAACAATGGAACCGGCTAAGGCATTGTTTGCAGTCGCATGTTAAATGGCCTGAAAGATTGCCCATATTAGGGTCAACTTCCTGACTTCCCCACAAAAAATTGCATGAAAGCGTTTTTGGTGTTTTTTTTGTAGTATTTGGTTAAGAGAATAACATATCCAAATTTGACCGAAATTTGAGCACTGGAAAGGGCCTAGTTATGACGTCAAAAAAGATGGCCGCCATTTGAATATCATTTGTTATGTATTTGTTTTATGTCAAATGCTGTCAGAAACCAATATACTAATATTAACTTTAATTCCTTATGTTGTATTTTTAATTCTAACGATGCAATCGATAGTATAAATGCAGTATAAATTGCAAATGAAACTAAATGATACTTGAATCAATTTTTATCTAAACCAACATCAAAATTTAGCAATCTGTTCATGTCATTTGATCTTACAGTTGTCTACAAATAAGTCTTAAAAATTTAGTTCTTCATTTTAAATGAGTTTTATATTTGTCAGACTTTTAATTGTATTTTTAGCTATCTGACATCATTTTGTTGTAATCTTTCATTGTAAGCCTGAGTTTTTATCTGTGTGAACATTTAGTGTGATCATTGTTACCGATATTGTTTTTTTTAATTTGAACTACAACTTTGTATGTGATGTATTTATTAATATTATTAATAGTACAAGATAATTCATTATCTTTTAAGCAAGAAAATATCTTAGAAGTTTGCTGCAACATAGCCTATAGGGAATTATAGAAGTGATGAGAGTGTCAAGGTATTTAATTACAGACGTGATGAGAGTGTCAAGGTATTTAATTATAGACGTGATGAGAGTGTCAAGGTTTTAATGAATTACTGTGGTACTATATCTGCAAACTTTATAATTGATTGTAGAAAATTTATTTTCTTAAAGAAAATTCAAAACTCGAGCATCGACAATGTTCAATAAATGTTATATATACCTAACGTTAGTCAATGTGACTTAAGAATAAAGTATGGCTTTTGATATTAAAGGTTTGGTAAGGTTAAAAGGCTACTTTTTAATGCTTATAATATGTGTTTACAAGATTATCTGTGAAGGATGTGTAAAAACTAACGATACTTTTATGTACGATTATATACGATCATTGTCATTACTAAAAATCGTTTATTTTATGCATACTAATTTCTTTCCTTTTTGTGTGTGTTTATACTGATTTTTCCTTGTTATATTTTGTGTATATGAATATATATATGCTGTATCTGTATGTAATGGTTCGAAATAAAATAATTTTTAATAATAATAATAATAATAATAATAATAATAATAATAATAATAATAATAATAATAATAATAATAATAATAATAATAATAATAATAATAATAAT
Organism: Tubiluchus corallicola; assembly: GCA_030141605.1. Lineage (NCBI taxonomy): Eukaryota > Metazoa > Priapulida > Priapulimorpha > Priapulimorphida > Tubiluchidae > Tubiluchus > Tubiluchus corallicola. The sequence goes on along the minus strand of JAQGDQ010000743.1, from coordinate 30,472 downwards.
AATAATAATAATAATAATAATAATAATGTACTTTATCCCTGTTAGTCAATAAATTCAATTCAATTCAATTAACATATACCTGTGACAATAAGCTCTGTTGTTTCTCGTGCTAGTCCTAATCTGTTACTAGCTTGGCACATATAAATGCCACCATCATTTGAACGTGCCTCTAGAATAACCAAACTTCCAGGCATGGTGTACAGCCTCTGACTGGGTACCATCAACTCGGTGCTACCACCGCGGGAACGAAGCCATGTATAACCAGGAGAAGGGGAGCCCTGTGCGGCGCACGATATCTCAACTCTTTCTCCGGCTGCCACTTGAGTTTTTTGCCTTATGTCAACTATAGTCGGCCGCAAGCTGATTACGTCTATAAGAAAGAATCATCACTTTTCAATTTCAAAAACGTTTACAAGAAATTTTCTCACAGCAAAATTCAATCGAGCAAATCATTCCTCCTAAATCCCATTACATCTATATGACATGCGTTTTCTTAAACAGCTAAAAACCAATTTATCTGTCTATTCAAATATTTTAACAGCAAATTTAATTTAAAATCAATGTGATGGCTGGGAAAGACTAACAATTACAGAACTAAATCGAATGCTGAAAAACCTCCCTTCCGGTTTGTTACGGAAAGGAACTACGTGAAACGTACGCGCATTGCTGAACTTGTATGAGTTGAACAGAAAAAATCATAGAGATGGGTGAAAAGTACAGCATTTCAGTTGAGTGTGAAGAAGTTTGTGAAAGATAAAATACGTTAATGTGTTAAACAAAGAGTCCTGGAACACTTACGAAGATGGGAGGGTCAAAAAGTATGTGAACGTATTGAAGTTAGAAGAATTGAAAGAGGATTACGTGCGCGCGCAGTTGCTGTAGGTCAATGGTTAAGTGTACCACAGCAACGCGTCTTAGCTACAACCGTCACGTGATATGTGGGTAAAGCAAAGCCATCTACAACATCAGTTCAGTTGCTTTAGTTGTTGGATCTTACTTAATTATGAATTATTTTGTGTGTAGAGTGATTTACTAGCAGGATCTTGCTTGGGAACAAGAAAAAATGAACTAGGTAAGGTTCTAACTAGCTGTAAAAACTGTTTCTATTACAATAGCATCGGCAGCGAGGCGTTGTCAAGTGTACACAATTGTGCTGTCTGGTACACTTATCTTTGACGTTTTCACCATCATCATCAATCGCTGGAACTGTGAAAAGGCTTATTCCATTATTATCTGTCCAGCGACACATTATTACAGTTCGTTTTCAAGTGCTCTGCGCGCATGCGTCATACACGACTTAATAAAAAATTTAGGTGCTCGCCCGGTATGGATGCTCATGTGGGACCATTTTGCTTTCGTAATTGTCAAATTTTGTCGTGACTAGCGCGAAAGCCAATAAGTCGTTGACGCTAGGGGAGCTTTATCAGTGACCAAACTGCAGTAAAATTACATTGCAGGGAGCTTTATCAGTGACCAAACTGCAGTAAAATTGCATTGCAGGTCGCCACCAAATGGTGAATATGTCATAAATTCTGAAATATTTGCTCTAGTAGAACCGAGTGCAATTACACGTAATGCATTGCGCGTCATAAATTGAATTGTGAATACTAGTAAGTTTTTAATACCCAAATAAAGTTGCACGTGTAATTAGTGGCTAATAAATAATTAATTACTGCCGCCATAATTAATGTAATCCCTGGCCGTGCGTTGTAAAGGCCGCATTATAGGCAGAGTGAGGAATAATTATGCGACGCTTCATTAATCAGCTAATCAAGCGAGTGAAGCCGAAGCTAAACGGCTTTTGTTGTTGGTTTCCCATGTTGTTTTTAAAATGTGATGCTTAAAATGCAGCTTCTTCCAACAAGAGGATTAAATTAATTAAAAATACGGGGCATTAATTAAAAACACGTAACCTTTTGCTACGGGGGTGCAGAAACAATGAGTAACAGCAGAGAATTTATTACGTCAAAAGATTGTTGAAGCAAAAAAGAATCTAAAGAGAGCATGCCCTCAAAATTTAGTGTGAACCACCGCCTGCGTATCGCACAGGCTGCAACTTTAAAGGAAGACAGGATGATTTTTTCATATACTACCCCATTTTCAAATACGATAAAAAGTATACATTTTAACGCCAATAACACTGCAAAAGTGTTTCTGATAATTAATAATAGATTAAAGTCTGAATTAACGGCAGGCGACCCCAACTATTGACGACATCACAAACTAACATAAATTTCAACATCAAAAATATTTCACGAGCGTGTTTCACGTGTTTGCGAAAGCGAAAATTGAAGTACAGTGCTACTGTAAGATATTCAGCGTGTTGTGCTAGAACTAGGCAAGTTTTAAGATTAAAATACAATTTTCAAATTTACCACTGTGCTCACGCATGAGCTGTCGAACGTGTGTAGTACGTTACAAACTAACACATCTGAACTGAGTGATATAGCATCTGTTTTTGTGCATTGCGTTTTCGAAATGCTGGCTCTAGTGCCCGTCTTACTAGCGAACGACGAAATGCATGTAATAGCGAAGAAACGTGAAATTGTGTTTGTTTGGTAATAATTCTTTCACGTAAGTCATTTTTGAAAAAATAGTATGTTTCCTTTCAACGATTTAAAGAGCAGATTGTCTTGACCTACAGTTTAAGATTGGGTCCGGTTTTACTCATTGGGGCTATTCCGAAACACAGAATGGACGTTAGTATGGCAAAAAAACCGTGCCATTGATCAGCAATCAACAGACAAGCTTGTGGGACATCAGCAAGACATGATAGAGATTCTTGAGCTCTTCGAGTCACTGCTCAAATCTGGACAACAGGGTACGTGGCTTCCACACCAAAATTTGAACGTATGATAAATTTTCTATTGTGTCAACAATCCTTTGATATACTGAACTGTTTTGTACTTTGACTCGTTATTGCTCTACCCTCCCCCTCCCACCACCCAGAAACGGTCACGTACCACCATCCTATAGTTTGAAAGACTACTGAAATCCGAAACGGACTTTCAACCTTACCTCTTAGTCTTAGTCTTGCTGCATTGCTGGCCAACCTTTTTCCAGTCACAGAATGTCTTGTAACGCATTGGTAGGTATAGGTGACGTCTTCGCTAGTTACGTTCCTTATGTAAAGCTCGCCAGTTGGGAAAGCACTGAATTTTTTACCTTTGAAAAAATTAAGACACGTTTAGGAATGCTTTCTTCATGGAAATTATTTTTATATTATTATTATTATTTTTGTTGTTGTTGTTGTTGCTGCTGTTGCTGCTGTCATTGCCGTTGTCGTTGTCGTTGTCGCTGTTGTTGTTGTTGTTGCTGTTGTTGTTGTTGTTGTTGTTGTTGTTGTTGTTGTTGTTGTTGTTGTTGTTGTTGTTGTTGTTGTTGTTGTTGTTGTTGTTGTTGTTGTTGTTGTTGTTGTTGTTGTTGTTGTTGTTGTTGTTGTTGTTGTTGTTGTTGTTGTTGTTGTTGATGTTGTTGCTGTTGCTGTTGACGTCGTCATCATCATCATCATCATTTTTGTGATAATAATAATAATAATAATTATTATTATTATTATATTATTATTATTATTATTATTATTATTATTATTATTATTATTATTATTATTATTATTATTATTATTATTATTATTATTATTATTATTATTAGTAGTAGTAGTAGTAGTAGTAGTAGTAGTAGTAGTAGTAGTAGTAGTAGTAGTAGTAGTAGCAGTAGCAGCAGCAGCAGCAGCAGCAGCAGCAGCAGCAGCAGCAGCAGCAGTAGCAGTAGTAGTAGTAGTAGTATAAGGATCATAATCATCATAATCATCATCATCATTACTATTATTATTCTATTCTTTATTTCAGCTCGCAGACGTAATCTTAAGTCACTAATGACTAAAAACTCTAAATTATAAACACAAACCTATAATTTAGAGAAAAATAAGAACAGAAATTATTTAAAATATTTTCAGAAATGACATACATTAAAAGGACATTAAAATTACATTCCAAAGGGCGAAAATTTTGTAGCATATTTTTATTATTATTGTAAATTAATTGTTTTAATAAAACCACTACTAAAGTTTAAAACATGCTATCTGATGTACATTCAAGCAGAATAACTAAAATAATTAATATCATTTTCAACATACGTTGTAGAAGCTCAGGTACCATATCTATATTTTTTACCATAACTGTATAGTAAGTAGACTTTAGTTTATTAAAATTGTACAAGTAACTATTAACATTTGGTGTTTCAACGCCTGTGAGTAGATCTTCGGACGAACAAACAAGCAAAGAAACTGTCAACATTCTGCAAAAAGGAAGTGCGAAAGAAATGAGGAAGAGAACAAAGATAAAGAATAGGAAAGGAAAGAAATGACGGGTAAAAGTGTAAACGTTGAAAGGGGAAGAAAAGAAAACAACATAATGAATTGTTGAAAAAATGAGCAATGGCTGAGTAAATGAATGAAAATGAGTGAAATAAGTGAATAGCTGGATGGATGGATGGATGGATGGATGAATGGATGGATGGATGGATGGATGGATGGATGGATGGATGGATGGATGGATGGATGGATGGATGGATGGATGGATGGATGGATGGATGGATGGATGGATGGATGGATGGATGGATGGATGGATGGATGGATGGATGGATGGATGGATGGACGAATGGATCAATAATGAGAAAAACAAATAAACAAACGAATGGAATAGATAAATAAAGAATGACTGGGCAAGTTAATGAATGAATAAATTAGTTAATTAATTAATGAACGAATGAAAGAGAGAATGAATTAATAAATAGATAAGTGAATGAATGAGAGGATTACCGAATGAATAAATATGTGCTCGAAAACTTGAATGGATGAATAAGAGAATGAACGAGCGAATAAAAAACAAATAAACAACCGTTAACAATGACTCCACGCAGAATGTCTGTTACACTTTTGTTGCTTTCATTGTGAGTCGTAATAAAAGAGCAAAACCATTTTTTCACCTTTGTATTCTCATTTTACTAAAAAAATTTTGAAACTATAAACACACTTACCAGACACAATTTTCTCATTACTTCGCCTCCAATAGTCGACTTTAACATAGCTTTTTACAAAAGTCGGAATGTCACACTTGAACACGACAGTGTTGCCTTTTATACCATCTTTGTCGTTCACAGAAACCTTGTACATTTGCCTGGTAACTGGAACGACAATACACAATTAAAATGTGATTTGTTTTCCAGGAATGTTTCGATGAGCCTATATTAGAGTGGTACCTCAACATCACCTTTGGACCACCCAAATTACACAGTTGTAACGCGTGAGCAGGTGTTCTCTTCGCTAGCAACATTAACATCGAGAAATGTATTACAGGGGTTATACGTATTTGTTATTAGTTGCTGTAATCACGATTTTAGCTTCGGTCGCCTCTTTTTCGGAAAATGACGTAATTAACCCGGATGACATTTAAAACTTGCCCGGGTTACCTTACAAACCCAAGTTTAGACAATATTCCGGATGTCTGTCGTCGTCTAAGGGAAAAAAGTTACATTACTGGTAAGTGTACTATAATTATGATAAATTATTGTTAAAATATGATCAAGTAATTTAAGAGTAGCATGGAAAGAGTTGTAATTTTAATATTCTTAAAACAAAATTGTGAATATTACTCCATTGCATAACTTGTAACGTAAGATTACATGTGAATAAAGATAATATAATTATATACACGCCAAACCTAGACCTGCTATTATTAACAACGACATTTTTCATGAACTCAAATCAGGTCATCCATCCAGTGCCATTCTCTTCAAATTGTTGCAGAACTACATAAAGTCTACTAAACATTTTGCTAATTGATTGTGCGTATGACGTTAACTTTATTTTCTTTCATGTCATGTTGTAAGGTTATTATGTTGTTATGTTATATCGTTATATACGAAGTGATAATGTAAATATCATCTTCATCCAATGAACCGTAACGTCCAGGGACATGATTCTGTTCACCTCCCTATGTCAGGACTCCCTACTCGCTGCAATGCCCCAAGTGCATTTATTTCTAAGGATCAATGCTGAAGTGTTTAAATCTTTTTGTGCAAAATCTAAATATGTTAACATTTGTTCTCCTGCAGGTTTTTAACTGGTTCTATGGCTTGTTGAAGACCTATCTTCACTGGATTATCATCAGGTAGTCTAAGCATATGCCCTATCCATGTTAAACGATGTTTTTTTTACTTTTCTTGTCCGAGATTATTTTATTTATTCTTATATATCATAATTTCATAATGTAAATAACTACATCACGATGTTTTAACTCATTTGTTTATTGCTTTCATTTATAAATATATACACGTGACACGGCAATGGACATCAAACACTAATAATAAACCTTTTGAGAACAAATTTTAGATAAAAAATTTAGTTTGATACATCGACTCTCCCACCTTTTCTAAACTAAACACGAAATAAGCGAGATATAGGAACCAAAATGAATTCCCTGATGCCAGATTTTATTCTTATTCTCGACATACCTTCAATTACAGAAATAAATACGCAATCAAAAGATACTCGGGAGCAAAAACTCAGTACACAATAAATTTTTGCAGACAAAGAAATGAGCGTCTTAACAGATTCTTTTCCCATGCTGGTAATGATTTGCATAAATATGTAAGCAAAGCTTGTACAGTCGATTAAACCAACACCCAAGCCTGCAAAACGCATTGATGAACTAGGCTTAATTCCCAGGAGTACGTTCATCCATCTCACGAAAAAACACGTTATTGTAGACGCGTTTATTTATGCAACATTTCTCACAAAATCGAAATCGATAACAGGCTTGATTTTCGATTGTATTAACTCCTTGAGAACCGCGCCATTCAAATTAGGTCGTATAAAACCTGTGACTTTTCTGCTACTTTAAACAGGCATAACTAAATGAAATTAAGCTCGATTCTCTTTTAACAATAACTTTTCATTAAAAATAGAGTAAACGCGGGGTCAAAGTGTATCAGAGTGCTGTGTCTGGACAGTTGGATACTGTACATTGTTACAGTGCAAACAGTGTAGTTATTGAAAGCTTGTTCTAATTTATTTTCAAATGTCGATTTTTAATTTGTCTAAGGTAAACAAATCCATTTCATATATAATTTTGCATGAAAATCTATTGTGTGAGGAGTAGAAACCTACAAAAAATATCAAGTATCATATATTTGCTGCTTAGTGAGAGCAGTTTTTCATGAACCCATAGAAAATGCATCAAACACCTACAGTCCTAAATGAATTAGGATGACCAATGCTTTCCTTCAGACTCAACGTGATTATGCTTTGTAAATGCTACAAATAACAAGCGAGTGCACAACCTGTATTTTTAATTCTTTTTTTCAATGGGTTTTATTTTCGTCATTTTGGAAAACAAAGAAAAAAGAAAAATGGAACGAAAAAACAAAGGAGAGAAGAGAAGAGAGAAAGAAGAAAATGGTAAAGAAAAAAGCAAAGAAGGAAAGAACGAATAAACAAATGAAACAAACAAACGAACAAACAAACAAACAAACAAAGAATGAATGATTGAATGAATGAATGAATGAATGGATGAATGGATGAATGAATGAATGAATGAATGAATGAATGAATGAATGAATGAATGAATGAACGAACGAACGAACGAACGAACGAACGAACGAACGAACGAACGAACGAACGAACGAACGAACGAACGAACGAACGAACGAACAAACGAACGAACGAATGAAAAGAAAGAAAGAAAGAAGAAAGGAAGTGAGGAAGGAAAAGAAAGAAAGAAAGCGGCAAAGAAAAAATGAAAGAAAGAAAGGAGAAGAAGGAAAAAAGCAAAAAAGAAGGAAAAAGAAAGAAAAACGAATAAAGCCGAAGAGAAAAATAAGAAAGAAACAAAACAGTGAAAAACAAGTGGCGTCAAAAACATGAAAAAGAAAAGAAAAACGAAGGTATAAAGAAGTGAAGAAGAGAAGCTTTTAAACGCCATTATGTCTCTTTTATTTCTGTTTCTATTTCTAGTTCATACATACATGCATACATTCATATATATATATATATATATATATATATATATATATGAATGTATGCATGTATGTATATAATAAATGTATAAAAATATATATATATATGAATAAATCTTATGTATGAAATGGATATAATATTATATATTATATATATATGGTAAAGAGAATAACACCGGTAACGATGATGGTGATAAAGACGATAACAATGATAACAATGGTAGCGGCAACAACGATGACGAATTGAGCCCTGTAACAGTTTTTTAATTCTTAAACTCTAGTTAAAACTATTTAAAACTATAATTTTTGGCTTTTGTAAGAAAAGAAAAGATATTTAATCGGGAAAACTTGTTTGAGCAAAGCTCGTTTACAACAAGGTCCTGATTGGTGGTTTTAAATTTTAAATTAAGAAAGTTAAACACACGTAATTACACAAACATAAGTTAGAATTTGCACACACAGACAAAAATCGTACAAGCATTGTGACTTAAAACTTAAAGAAAATAATCACAAATATAAAAAAGAAAGCTAAGATTACAATTGCAAAAGAACTTAAAATAAGCAAAAAAAAGTTTTAAACATGTTGAAAAGGCGAAAAAAATACAAACATTTGAAAAAATGTTACATAGAACATAACTAATATAAAAAAATAAAAATATAACACATTTATAATGTAGAGTATTAATCCTTTTATAATAAAAATCGTATAACTGATCTTATGAGCTCTTGAAACTCAAACAATACCAGAACGAAAACCGTTTATTGACTAACTAAAATACCTCGAAGAATTGACCACATTGTAAATTCAATTATCCGAGTTATAAAACTTCAGTTTTTCGGCTGCTTTAAGTATTTATAACCTTTGTAACGTTAGAAGAAATTGTGGAAACAACTCAATTTTCATGTTTAATTATTAATAAACATCCAGAAGAAATCAAGGAGCGATGCGACTTCAGTAATTCAGGAATGTTGTGTTAAAATGGCAGTGTAACAGCACAAGGAAACCCTCCGCTTAGATAAAGCTTGTCTTGTAATTTTATACCACTTTCATACTGCCTTTTTGCATGCAGGGCTTGAGCAGGCAGTAACCTCTATAAAACATGTAAATTTTCACTCCCGCGATGACCGTTAGGCGCAGCCATTTTGACGATAAGACATTTGAAACAAGTTTAGATAACATTTTGTAAAGTTTGGAAAAATAATCAGAGCATTCGTAGCACACATGTTGCTAATTAAGTAAAATTTTAAATTACTGTATCTTGTCAATAAGATTAAAAATACGTTTTGGCTAGTGAATGACGCACCCTGGAGGCTTGAATCAGCGACATTTTACGAATTGACACCAACATTTTAAATTATTATTTCTAGTTACATGAGTCTTTCCGGCAGGTAAGTGAAATGCTGAGTAATATAACTTTGCATGTAAAGCTTTTGGGACATAGTTTAACATTGCCTTTTCTTCCCCTGATTTACGTTGTGCGTGTATGACGTCATGTAGTGGCGCCGTTGGAACAGTATAAGGGGAAGTTTAAAATGAAAACAAACAAAAATTCCTCTTAACGCGAGTACGTTATGTGCTTAAAACTGCTGTAAAGTAATGTAATTTTAAGGGCGCTTTTTCTGAAACCTACTTCAGGTACCCCTTGTCCTTTAACAAACACTGGAGGTAGGGAGGTCTGTTAGCTCTGTGAAAAATACTCTGCGACGCCTGGTGCTTTTCATCTACATTTATAAAGCACTAAACACGCAGTTGATCGATGGTTAAAGTGCAAGACAACCCTTTACTTACACAAAGCTAGAAAATTATCCATCTTCTATACACTGATTTATGCTACAGAGCTTGAATTTTCAGCATTTATAGATTTTACAGCAACAATGCTGTATAAAACGTTTAATATAAATTCCTGCGATGACCGTTAGACGCAGCCATTTTGACGGTCATTCGTTTAAAACAAATTTAGATAACATTTAAGTTTAGAAAACACCATGTTACGTTTAAAAAATAATCAGAGCATTCGTAGCGTACTCATCAACAAATTAGTACAAATTACTTTATGTTGTCAACGAAAAATGTTTTTGGTGAGCCAGTGGTGCATACTGGGAAGGTAAGTCAGTAGCGATCTACGAATTGGCGCCGCCATTTTCATTTCTTTTCTAGTTACATAAGTATTTCAAAGCAGGAAAGCGTAAGGGTTAGCATTATGTCTTTGAGTGGAAAGTTTTCTTGGGACAGAGGTTAACGTTTTCTTGTCTTTCCCTTTAATTTTGCGGAAACGCTTTGTCGGACTGCAGAACCTGTGTGCGTTCGATTCCATCAAGGATTAATATTTTCGGACTTTTTCTTTGCTTTTACTTAAAAGCAATAGCACAAGTTTGGAAAGGAATGAAATTACGATTGTTAGCAATCCAGTGTTCGGTTCGAGTAAAGAACAAATTCTTTCTTTTTTCTAATTTACTTTGCTTAAAAGCTTTAGCACTTTCTAACCCGAGTATCTTGCAATAGAACAAGACAAAATCATTCTCTGGAGCTTTTCATTTGGTCAATTTTTCTCAAATCAAGTTGTACAGATTTGGAACTCATTGCCTGCATATGTTGATGGTCCACCCCTTGTAACTGCACAAAATATTAAGTTATTTAAAAGCCGCTTATACAAAGTTAACTTGCATAAATTCCTTGTACACAATAGACACATGTGAGCAGTTAATCTCTTTTTGTCTTTACCACACTCTTGTAAATATTTTATTTGTATGTTTTTCGCCAATGTGTTTTATAATATATTATGGACTGTATTTTACTATTGGGTTTGAATAAAATAAATAAATAAATAAGTTTTGGAAAGGCAATGAAATTACGATAGTTAGGAATCCATATTTACCTGTATGCACTGAAATATTTCCAGTTCGTATAATCCCGACCGTGTTTTTGGCGAAGCATGCGTATTTGGTTGAATGGATGTCAGCTCGGTAAAAGCTTGGCTCAAATGGGTGCAGATGTAATGTTCCGTTCGTGTAAACACTTCTCAAATTTCTGATATCCTCAATGGGGTCCCCGTCCGCCGTGTGCCACGTTACAGATGGAGACGGATAACCGGACGCTGAGCAGTGGATGCTGACACCAGAATCATTCGTGAACGTAACGGAGGATGCTGGGACGTCTTGAAATGACGGCCCAGCCTCAGATGCTAAACCTAAACACAAAAAACTAATAAGTGAGTAAACAAAAAAGTAAACATACGCATAAAGTAAACATTTTTAGCAAAACATGACGATGGGACCACATCGGAAATCAACATTAAAATACTTAAAGGAAAAGTCAAGCCTTTTAGGAGGTTAAGCTTATTTCTGCGTTGGCAAAAATGGTTAGAAGGATTTAGTAATAAAACTGCAATAAGCACCTCGTGTAATTAGTAAAATCACTTTACAGTCGCGATCACTTCATGCCTGAGCGCTCCCATTTTCAATGTCCATTCTTCTTCCAATGACGTCATTCGTGCTGAAGAAAAGCAGCGCACTGTCAGTCTTCGTCAAAAGTATAATAAGTTTTTACAAAAACATTAGTTAACTAATTTTGTAATATTTCTGCGTGAAAATTAGTAAACTGCAAAAGTTTGAATTAGTTTAAGCAGCGCGTGTTTACGGAAAGCCACGATGCGCTTACGAAAATTCACGAAGTGTGCCAGTTACGTCACGATTTTCAAGTGAATGGCGGCAACCACCACGCCTGAAAATTTCTACTCAGAGGTAATATATTTTAAATTTATGCTTCATAGGCAGTTCTTTGCAAATTTTTTTGTTGTGTTTCTCTAAGTTTAAGTAATCTCCAAAATTAGACCATTGTGTAAAGGGTCAAGAAGCAGAGAGTGTTGTCATTTTAAACAAACCGTGAGAGTGGCAGAGAGTTCCAAAGAGTAGCAGCTCGTTGGGAAAGAACACAATGACAACGCAAGCAAATTCAGTTGTTCTGACAACTGCCTACACGTCGAATTCATGCTCACGAATTTTTGCTAAACTCGATAATTTCTTTTTACAGGATTCCTACGGTTTACCTTGCAGGTGACGCCACATGTTAATTTCCGCTTGATTCTGAATACCGGATATTATTTCTACGGAATATAAATATTTCATTTTTATAATACTGGACCAGACAGATTGATTCCCTAAACGAATACAAGAATTTGCAAATGGTGTAAAATAATATTGGTTTACGCGAGCTTGCTGATGAGCTTAAACAAATTGTAGAAACAGAAATATGAGAAATAAAACGAAAAGTTTAAAAACTTCTACTTGTTCTCTCTTTTATACTTTGTTTTTTGTTTTTTTCCGCATATTTTATATTCTAGCCAATTAGATAAAGCAACACAATACTGTGGAAGCCTGTGAGTAAGACTCAAACTCTTGAAAGAAAGCCTGACGATTAATTAGAGTCAATCTCATTTTAATTTACTGTCCATTTTCATGTCTATAAAAGTTAGCAATTGTTTCTAGTATTTGAATAATTACTTCGGAAGGTTAATTAACGGCAACCGAACACAGCTATCCCTTACGTCATAAACTCACCAAGGTTTGTGCAATGGTAGGCATCTTCCCTAAACGTCAAACACGTTTGAGTTAGCGAAGATTGTCATAAAACACTGAGGTGATGTCACGAAAATGAGCTCTATATCACTTCAGACGAACACTACAGTTTTGATCATGCTTATCATGGTACCGCGCCTATTGGTCGGGCACGCGCATGTGACAAAAAGATGTCGCTGCCAATCTTGGTGGATTCGCTGAGCCGCGCATATTTTTAAAAGTTTAACAAAATTTAACTATCCGAGGTAATTATTACTTAATCTAAGTTTTGACTTTAAAAAAGTTGTTGTAGTTTTCAATATTTTAGAGCATACCGTATTTTGAACTAATGTTTACACAATCATCCGGTTTTCCTTTAATAAACTGTCAGACAAACCTCACCACAAGGGCTCAAAAAATCAATAAAAATGCAACTCTGAACATTATCACGCAGACACTGTAAATTCAACAATCCAGACTTCTTGGGGAGTGAAGACAAAGTCACAGAAAATCTTGCAGAATTTCATTTCATTGATAAATGAAGCATTGTAGGGTTCCATAAATGATCCATTGTGTATGTCTGCAATCTAATTTATGCTCTTTCAATGTCTGAATAAACTAACAAGTCGAATTTGAAACATTTCAGCAAAGAAGTCTGGAAATAAATAAAGTGCCCCATTATAAAAATACTGGTAATTCAGATTGAAAGACTCGACTACAAAATTGCATTTAACTTGGTTAAAAGAAGACGGGATGATTTTTCATATACTACCCCATTTTCAAGTCCGATAAAAAGTATACATTTTAATATAATTAATACTGCAAAAGCGTTTCTGATAATTAAATAATAGATTAAAATCTTAATCACAAACTAACATAATTTTCAACAGGAAAAATATTTCACGAGCGTGTTGCACGCGTTTGCGAGAGTGAAAATTGAAGTACAGTGCTACTGTAAGATATTCAGTGTGTTGTAATAAACCTCGACAAGTTTTAAAATAAAAATTCAAATTTCAAATTACTGTAGGTCAACGGTTAAGTGCACCACAGAAAGGCGTCTTAACTACAACCGTCACGTGGCATGTGTGTAAAGCAAAGCCGTCTGCCGCATTAATTCAGTAACGTCAGTTGTTTTACGTCGACTTTACTTAATTATGCATTAGTTTGTGCGTAGAGTGATTTACTAGCAGGATCTTGCTTGGGAACAAGAAAAATGAACTAGGTAAGGTTCTATCTAGCTGTTAAAACTGTTACTATTGCAACAGCATGGGCTGCGAGGTGTTGCCTTGTGTACACAAATGCGTTGTCTGGTACACTTAACTTTTGACCTTTTCACGATCATCAATCGCTGGAACTGTAAAAAGGCTTATTCTGATTTTTGATAAGCCACTGCCTATCACGTTTGATAATTCCAAAGTTTACATATAAATAAAATTCTCATTTCCAATTTGGTGGCTTAAATTTTTACGCCATCCTGTACGTAGCGCGCCTCGCTTCATTACCCAGTTTTATAGGTTTTGTCCGGTTCATTACCGTCATCAGCATCCTCAATATAATTATTAACTCGACACTACTTGACCCATACTCGCTGGTAATTACTGCTCGGAGGACTACGGTTCAAGCACCAGCTGTTTCCTTACATATCCGATTTTGTTGATATATAACATTCATCGAACGCTATACAAACGTACTTTACCGCTGAGCTTGATTGGCTTTATCGTGTTACCCAATATCCCGTGCGCTTTGCGCTTCAATCGTCTCCGTTCAACTAGGCTGATCTCTGTTTGCCGAATAACGCGCTCTGGAATGACATTTTTGCAAAAAAGACGAATGCCAACTGATTGAAAGCAATTGTATATCGTTGGGCAACGAAAACAAGCAAAGCTGAGAAACGATCCACTGCCTGCCGACTGTATAAAATGTTACAAATAACCCTTCTCACAGTTCCAGTGATGTATGATGATCGTGAAAAGGTCAAAGGTTAAGTGCACCAGACAACACATTTGTGTACACTTGACAACGCCTCGCAGCCCATGCTGTTGTAATAGTAACAGTTTTAACAACTAGCTAGAACCTTACCTAGTTCATTTTTTTCTTATTCCCTAGCAAGATTCTGCTAGTAAATCACACTTTGCACAGACTAATGCATAATTAAGTGAATTCCACGTAAAAAAACAAATGATATTACTGAACTGAAGTGGCAGATGGCTTTGTTTTACACACATGTCATAAATGTTGTAATAAAGACACATTGCTGTGGTACAGTTAAAATGTACACTTTGTTAGAAGTGTTAAAATGTATACTTTTTACCATACTTCATCACCAGGTAGGATATGGAAAATCGTCCTGGTTTGGTTAAACAGATCTCGTTAAATTAACAGCAGACAGAATAACCAAGATTCGCGTTCCTCTTGGTTGGGCAGATGCTTCACACTAAATGATGCACTTTGCTTTTATGTCAATCAAATGGTTGTAATTTTTCCAGATTGTAATCACATTACAACACTTTAATCAAGCTACATGTAGCTACAACTACGACGTTCGTTATATAAGCTTCTAAGCTACCTGGCTTCATTATTCGTTTATTTTTTGCAGACTTCGAGCAAGAATTACAGTGATTTCGATGAGCAATTTTTGAAAGGGGTAGCATGCGTGTGAGAAATACGCTAGCCGAAAAAAAATCAAACTAACTTATTGTACACTTTACTGCTCAAATTAACTTTTCAAAGGGCAAGAAGGGCAAGATTATATGGCTTCTTACTAACACATCCCATACATGCACTAGAAATCGATTAAATTACGGGAACTTGTATTTTTCAAAATGAGTCGCTTGATTATACAGGCAGCCAGGGCAAAAGGAAGCATTTTCCAAGATTATGACACTAATTGCGGTGCAGGTTGGGCAGGTTGTAGGAATAAGCAGTCATTTAAGAACGATTTACCCAGATTAGTGGCCATTACGCACACTTACTGTAGCAATGATGCCAAAGTATCAATAGCCGCAAAAATTGCAGCACAGAACTTTCTCGAAGAACACGAAATATTGGATATTTCCTTTAACAGCTATTTGCGAAACCATAGCTTAGTGACGTATAAAATTAATGGCTTTTGAATAAATTTTAACTATTTTCTTACATTTTATTTAATTTTAAGAATTATGTCACTAAGCAAGTAACAAAATGATTACTCCATCTTTGTGATAATTATGACGATAATGACGCTGATGGCGATGACGTTGACGACGACGACGACGATGATGACAATGGTGACGATGATAATGATGATGATGATGATGGTGATGACGACGACGATGATGATGGCAATGGTGATGATGATAATCATTCTGACGATGATGATAGTGATGATGATGACGAAGATGATGATGATGATGATGATGATGATGATGATGATGATGATGATGATGATGATGATGATGATGATGATGATGATGATGATGATGATGATGATGATGATGATTACTATGGCAATGACGATGATGCAGGATGGTTGGATGATGTTGATGACGTTGATGTCGTTGTTCGATCACAAACAGTATGAACAGTGTTGTAAAGAAGCAATATGCTTAAGATAGAAACTGCACAGCAATAAGCTCGTACATAAGACTGTTCCACAAACGAATTGTTTACGTTACGTCTATCTCATTTTGTAACGATTTCTGTAAGTTGGCCATTTTTTCATTTTCATTGTAGCATAAAGGACAATTATTTTTTGCACAAAGACTTCGCTGTGGATACTAGCGACAGATTGCTAGCCGCCAACTAGATGATAGACAAGGCAACCCAGCATACTTTGTCTTTGAGAGAAAGGCTTTGGTTTCAGCCAACCCAATATGTTTAGCATTCGCTCAGTATAATTACATAAACAGCCTTCCGTATGCCTGCTGCGCTCATCATACTACTCAAAACAATGTAGACTTTTAAGTAGAGATGTTATTCACTGGCTGTCACAAAGCAACCCGTAGTCAACCACCGTATATTCCCAGCGTCTTCTCTCTCTCTCTCTCTCTCTCTCTCTCTCTCTCTCTCTCTCTCTCTCTCTCTCTCTCTCTCTCTCTCTCTCTCTCTCTCTCTCTCTCTCTCTCTGTCTCTCTCTCTCTCTCTCTCTGTCTCTGTCTCTGTCTCTCTCTGTGTCTCTGTCTCTGTCTCTGTCTCTCTCTCTTTCGCTCTCTCTCCACTCTACCCTCTAAGTTAAGCAGAATGAAAGAAAGCTATTATAACTGTTAAGATATTTTGGCCTTGGTTTGCGTTCCTGCCAGGCTTACGTAATTTACATGAATTAATCAGAACTAGTATTATGATTATGAATCATAATAAGGGGGTTTTGGTAATTTCTTGTCATAGCAGGGGGTCGGCATGTCATTATTTATCACATACCCCACTAGAGACTTCTAGTTTACTCTAGCTAGAGCTAGGATGAGTGATTTCCGAATAGAACTACCCAGTTCTATATTAGATGACAGTGGAGTTTGGAAGAAACAATACCAGCCTGGGTCTAGCTCATATGCATTGTAATTATGGTAAGAAGAACTGTACAGGCGCCGCGCATGGCTTCTCTCGAGCAAACGGATTCATCATTTTTTCCAAAAAAAACTGACAGTTACTTAATTTTTACAAGACCAATCCGCTCGAGAGATGTTTATCGACAGTTAATCAACTCAAGAAATTTCATTTACATATTTAACGCTGCCATGATTGCATAAAACGATTAAACAACTTTGCAAAAATTTCAGTTTTTTCCTTTAATATGATAAAAGCTCAACGTTACATCATCATTAAAGCTAGTACCAACTTTACTATTACAAGACGAAGCCAACATAGTTGTCTTGTTTTGTATACTCTAACTGAAAATGAATCTATTACATAAGCGTTTCTAGTAGAGTTTACTTGTTCGCCGTGTGTATTAAAAAATTATAATGCATAGACATTTTCGTAAACTCGTTAATGGTTGTCTGTCTTTCGGTCATCTCGCGAAGGTAACCGTGAATTGAAATCTGAAAGTTTAAAAGCTGCCTGTCAGTTATCTACAACGAAATTTTCATCGTGTTAAAAAGCTCAACCTTGCTCGCCAATTTTGAGAACACGCGTGTAACGCACTTTGCATAAGCATGATTTTGACCAGTGAGACACTACTTAGAACGATTTTGACCAATGGCACACTACTTAGAATGATTTTTACCAGTGCGACACGACTTAGAACGATTTTGACCAATGGCACACTACTTAGAATGATTTTGACCAGTGCGACACGACTTAGAACGATTTTGACCAATGGCACACTACTTAGAATGATTTTGACCAGTGCGACACGACTTAGAACGATTTTGACCAATGGCACACTACGTAGAATGATTTTGACCAGTACGACACGACTTAGAACGATTTTGACCAATGGCACACTACTTAGAATGATTTTGACCAGTGCGACACGACTTAGAATGATTTTGAGCAGTGTGACACTGCACATAACGATTTTCACCAATGGCACACTACGTATACGGGTTTTGACCAGTGGGACACTACTCACAACGATTTTGACCTGTGGGACAATACGTGGAAGTTGCAGGCATTATTGATATGTAATGATATATGGATGGATAGCATTAGCGGGTGAATAGCATTAATGAATGAGAGTTTGCAGGCCTGCCACCTTTTAAGATCTAAACCGAAGCTTAGTCGATTTTTCAACAATAAACGAAAAATAGGGCAATTTTTTCGACATTTGTCGGTTTCTTTGTGCCTATATATTTAATTTTTCCTCGTTAGTTCTCATTAGAGCTCTAGGTAACGCCAATCTAATCTATCATTGGTTATTGTTAATAAGAATTAACAACCCACACGTATAAATACAATAAAAACCAAAATGGCTTGATACAACGTTGTGTTCTTTCTACTGGAGCTCCTGGGAGAGTGCCAACTCGTCCTGCACTTACAAGCCACCAGGGGACACCCTGTACATTTTTCTGGAAGGATTCCTCTAAGTTGTTGGTTAACAACTGGCTCAGCTGTTAAGAAGATTTATAGAGGATGTCGAAGATTTCAGCACGTGAAGAGTACCCGTACTGCTGTTTACCGCGAGGTGATTTTTGACACGTTTGATGATAAGAACTTAATGTGGTGTCAAGCAGATATTTAACATTTAGAACGGTATTTTATTTGCTGTTTTGCTTTTATGATTAAAGGAACGTTTCTTAAATTAGTATAATTCGAAACATTTCGATCTGCTCTTGTGCTATGCTGGTATTTTATATCATCATATTTGGGATATATGTAATGCAACGATTCATCGTTGTTACTTGTTACTTTTTATTTCAAAGAGAGGAAAAAATTGCACTTGCTAGCCTAAATTGTCATAATCAAATACTACTATTGTGTAACACTTTACTAATGTATAATTAATGTACATGTGCGAGCAGTCAATTATTTATGACGTATCTTTATTTATTTCTGCTATGTATGAAAGACGAAACGGGTCTTCATTTCAAATGACCGCTACTTTACCCTGCAAACTGAGGGCTAGGTCAATTTTTCAGCTTTTGTATGTATATCTCTTTGTTTATATAAGTGTATAAATTGTACAACATATTTTTAATAAAAGAGTTGTAATAAAAATAATTATATGAAAATTATTTTGTTCTTGTTATTTCTTTAGAATCATTGCTGTAATATCCTAAATAAACCGCTCTAATTAAGCAAAAACTTCCTTAGTTATTTGACTTATTCTCCAAGCGGCAATTTCGACGTCCAAAAAACATAGTACAACAAACGCAACAACATTTGTTACAGAAAATTGGCGTTATATGTTAAATAAGAATAAATACGTCACAGCAGCTTACCTTGATATGAATAAAGTTTTTGATAGCTCATCCCACCGCATGGTACCAACGATTCTTTTGAACTAATACACATAAATATGCATATTTAATGCTGTTATGACTGCAAACGATTAAACAAGTTTCTTAAAAACATTCAGTATTTTTTCTATACAAGAATAAAAACTCAACGTTCTCATAAAAAGTATTACCAGCTTTAATATTATATGATGGGGAATAGGATTACAGGTATACACAACTGTCTGATTGATAGACACCAAAGAGTCAAATTAGAAAATGGTATATTATCAAACTGGGTGGGAAATTACAAAAGGGGTCCCACAAGGCACGATTTTAGGTCCACTTCTTTTCAATATTTACATGATCGATATTTAAAAAGCAAAAAAGACAGCAGCATAAAACACTATGCCGACGACACAAACCTCTTTACCAATGATCAAGATCAACAAGCGCAGCAGATGGCAGTAAATACATTACAAAAAATGTTGAAGAAATAAAGCGAATTCTTAATTTCTATAATATACAAATGTAGAAACGTGTAAAAACTGTCTTTTGTTCTAATACTCAGTCTTAAACAGAAAAACAATGATATTAAAATTGACAATGTCACGCTAAATCTATTCAACAATACAATTTAACAGTCTAGAACAACAAACTTTTTAGGCATGGAGATTGACAAAGATTTAACACGAAAAAACTATTTAAATAATATAGTTAAAAATGACACTAAATTATCACTTCTAACACTGCTTAATGGTCAACTGAAAATCAAACCCAAACTACTTATGTACGAAACTATGATCCTCTACCTCATTTCACGTATAGTGCCATTTACTGACAAGTCAAAAACATCTCCAAATAGGAGTGAAATTATATAAAATTATGCCCTAAAACATGTCGTTGGCTACCTAACAAACTTTGAAAAAATTACTCAGCCACTGCAAATGGGGAAAAATTAAACACTCCCACAATTGAATCTAATATCCAGTATAATACATTGCTGTTCACTTACAAATATATTAGCACAATGTTCATAAAGCATTTGAAAGAAATGATTTTCCCTTTTTGAAAGATAGAAACTAAATGTAAGAACTTGAAACATACATCAAACATAAACTAAAAACTAATATGGATATAACTCAGTTTCAACAACAGCCGTCGGTCTTTGAAGTACAGCCATACTCAAATCATTTACTAACCTAAGAGGATTCCAAAAATATAAAAAAAACACTTTACCAACAAATTACTCAAGACCAGCCTGTAAAAACGAAAAACTAATCACTCCTACAGACTAACCTTTCATATTACCTGCAATTTAAAACACTAAGTTTTTTACATGACAGTTTAGCAATGAATGAACAGAAAACATTTAGCAATTTTAATCAACATTAATCATATTTTAGCTTTCCAGCGTATGTTATTAAGAAAATCACAAAAAATTATACATACGTAAATATGAGTGTGAGTATAACTTGCTTTATAAAAATGCGTATTGTACATCACTTAAATTTTAAACGTATCTTTAATTCCGTGTAGAAGTTTCTAAAACCAGTAAATTTTACCTATTTTTACTTACTAATATTGAACTTACAAGTGTCTTTGATCAAGCGTAGTCTACTGACGATTTGCTGTATTGTATTTTATCACTGCAGAGACTGTACATACATAGTTACTTATATGTATCGTAATTTATGTACATATATTATATATATTTTATTGCTGTACATTTTGTGTACAGACACATAAAAACAACTACAAATATATATATATAAAACATATATATAGTTGTATATATATATACAACTATAAAACATATATAAATATATTTTATATATGTACATACGGAGGTTTTTAAGCCCATGACGCCTGCAATCATGCACTAAACTATTGGTAACTTATTTGTGAATAACCAAGTGTACAGCTATTTCCAGAACTATCTATCAGTGCAATGTATAGTGTTAAAGTAAATGAGCTTCATGGGATTAAAACATCTCGGTTACGCCTCTCCCCACATAACCTACCTATTGAGACTGGAAGATGGGTAAGGATAAAAACAAAATACAGGCTATGCTCCTGCCCTGGTTTAAACATTCAAACAGAAGAGGATGTTATCTGTTTTTGTCCACTTACGAATCACCTTCGTGAAGATAATACTGAACTGACCTTTAACGATCTGTATGAATTTTTCAATGGAAACCCAAATCATATTGTGAATTTGTAAATAACACTTTAGCGATTTTTGGGCAGTAATGATCATGTTATGTGATCAATCAAAAGTCCTTTTTTGTAGTGAATTATGGACTGAACCAAAATATCATGTTTGACTATCTCTTAATCAGTCAGTAAACACACACACACACACATATATATATATATACGTAACACAAAATACAATAAAGTATTCTATACATATGTATGAATGGAGATTTTTACGACTATGAAATCCGCAATTATGCATCAAATTAGTGGTAATTTATTCATGTGTAACCAAGGGTGCAGAGCGTGTATTCAACCTGCATGCTATACTACTTCTATTGAAGTTCCAGTCGTATTATAAATAGAGTCATAGTGCGGTGTCATGGTGTCTAACGTATGCCATGAACACTGTTCCAATGTGTTACTATAGATTTTTCATGTGCAAGTTGTCTGGGAAAATTTGCTTCTAGATCAACGTGTACTTGTATGCACTGGTAAACAGAGAAAGAAGGAAGCGAAGTAACAAACAAACAAAGGGAACGCTGCAAACACTTAGCACAACATTGACATTAGCCCAAACCCCAAGGACATTTTGCATGAGTTTGTTGACGTGCTTCGTAATGATGTGATTTTTTGTGAACTTGCATAGATAAAAAATATTGGTAATGTACTCTGAAATTACTGGTCGGAAATGAAACCTAATCAAAACGTGTTGCACGTACTGTTCATAACTATAATAAGTGTGTTGTGCTTGTGTACAATATCGCTAGAAACGCTGTATAATTTCACGTTGATTGTTCTTCCAAATCCAGTCACATATTCTCGCAATATTCGCACATTCCTGAACAATGACACAGCTGAGGACAATCTGAACAATGACACAGCTGAGGACAAGTCATCACATTTCATGAGAACAATATACAAACAAAGAATAGTCCTTGTTGATCATTATTGCAGTACGTGGAAGAATAAAGGAATAATAAAGAACTATATCAATGCGCGCCCAGGAAGTAAAATGGTCCTTGACCCGCTACACAAACTTGCTTATTGCAGTATACCAAAATCAGGATCGGTCAACATAAGACGAGCACTGCTGGCAATTCTACGAACCGAACTGGAGGGAAAGGGTGTCGAACCAGAGGAAGTTCTTCCACATCTAAATTGGAAATCAGTTGTGAGCGCCAAAGAATTTTTACACGAACATGTACACGATGTAAATTTAACCAATTATTTCACGTTTATGTTCGTACGTCATCCGTTCGAACGGATTCTGTCAGCTTACGTGAATAAACTAGAATTGGGCGCTCCAGCGAGAACTGCGTTTTTCTACCCGTTCATCAGAGAAATGAGTCCGAGTCATAACATTCGTAATTTCACATTTCTTGAATTCGTAACCTACTTAGCTAATCATGCTAACATTTCAGGTACGTTCAATGGGCATTGGGCAAAGTTTGTGGACATATGCCAACCATGTTCCATTCCATACCAGTTCATTGGTGTTACCCATCACCTGAATGAGGAGTTTAATTACCTGTTAAAAGTAGCTGGTGTAAAACAAATAACTTTTCCAGGTGAAGATAAATCCGCTAACCGTATGATAGAGTACTATGCACCGGTGGACGAAGCCATCTTAAAGAAATTATACAATGTGTACGAAGCCGATTTTCTTATGTTTAATTTCAGTTATTTTCACCCTGGTCACACTTAACTTGAACAATAAACAACAAGTTTCAAGAAAGCTGTGCTAGTGTGCTGAAAGATTTCAATTATGTGACTGAGTGTGTACCATTGTGACTACTGGGACCTTTGTAATGGAAAAAAACACTGATTTTTTTGTGGTGTGAGCAAGAACATCTAATAGATTTGGAGCTGGGAACAGCGAAATTAAGATAAACACAGAAATGATTCAAAGATGATCACGAAATAAACAGCTATGTGACAGAAATTTCGTGGTTAAAGCAAAACCGGACCTAGTCTTAAACTGTACGTTAAAACAATCTACTCCTTAAAATATTGAAAGGAAACACTATTTTTTCAAAAATGACTCGTGAAAGAATTATTACCACACAAACACAATTTAGCGTTCGCGCCACTAGTTCTTCGCTCGTTACATGCATTTCGCCATTCGCTAGTTAGACGAACACTAGCGCTTGCATTTCGGAAAAGCATTGTACAAAAAACAGAAACAGGTGCTGTACTCGAAATTCGGTTCGATTCGAATTCGAAAGTCACAAATTCGAATCAATTTAAATTCGCTTTGTGGTATAGAATGCTCACCCCTGTAGAACATATCCCATTTTTGAGATCTACTTAGGAAATAAACAAGCGCTGAATTTAATTATAATTTTGGTTGATGCGTTAATGCTTTACCTATTTCTATGGATGCGGCAACTTTGATGGTCGATAACAGTCGATTGTTGTCTTTGATGATGCTGCTTATAACATGGATGAAGAATAGATCAGGAAAAAATTGAATCCTTGTTTCCTGCCATTAAAGTGGATTTATACAACAGATGTGTAGACTTCAAAACTATTTTCTAAGTCATGTTTATTGCATCGTAATCCCGCAAGAAAAGCTGAGGTTTATTGATGTGATAAGGAGGGTGCTTTCATGCTTGCAACAAAATGCCTCTTCCTTACGTGACGTCACAGCACTGAGTGTCATGGCGGGCAATAATATTTGCGACAGTACCAATGGCGCTTAATTTAAGCTACCATATTACATAAAAGTATGCATCAAAACTGTTTTAAAAATTAGAAAATATGTAATTCTGTCTATGCTATAAAAGAAAATAACTTAGAAATAGTCATAGGGCCTTTAACAACTGTTGTTTCTGCCTAATATACACTGAGAATAAACCGTTTCATAGTTTCGTTGTGCACACGCGCAGTTGCTGTAGGTCAAAGGTTAACTTACCACAGCAACGCTTCTTAACTACAGCCGTCACGTGAGATGTGGGTAAAGCAAATCCGTCTGCCACGTCAGTTCAGTAAATTTATTTGTTTTACGTGGACTTCACTTTATAATGCATTAGCCTGTACGTACAGTGATTTACTAGCAGGATTTTGCTTGGAAACAAAAAATGAACTAGATAAGGTTCTAGCTAAGTGTTAAAAGACATGTGTAGAAATCGCAACAGATTTGAACCAGGAATCTTTGGATTACAAATCAAACGCCATGGCCACTAAGCTAAGCTACTCGCTTCAAAAACTTGTTAAATTCCGGCTTGTTTACTATTATAATTATGAAATTTGTAGTTAAAAACAACACAACTTTATTAAAACTTTTACATTAAAAAGTTCAATGTTAAAATCATGCCAAACGTTTCGACAGACTACTGCTGTCATCATCAGTGGTAAATTTTCAAACATGCAACCAGTTTATATAGGCAGAGCCTATTATGCACTAATTAATTAGCTAACAGAAGCCAAATAGGTAATGAATAAACAGACCAGTAAAGAAATTGATACAATAGCTATTTGTTACTGTATCAGTTTCTTTTCTCCAGGCCTGTTTATTCATTACCCATTAGGCTTCTGTTAACTACTTAATTAGTGCATAATAGGCTCTGCATATATAAACTGGTTGTATGTTTGAAAATGTACCACTGATGATGACAGCAGTAATTTTAACCTTTAACTTTTTAACTTAGAAGTTTTTAATAAAGTTGTGTTGTTTTTAACTATAAATGTTTTTGTGTACCTCAAATAAAATTGTCTTAAATTATGAAATTAATTTAATCAATTATTAATTTATTATTTTGCAATGCTAAGCTATTAAATTATTGCTATGATTTTTACACGAAGTAAATTTAAATTCATTGGAAGGTTTTGGCGTCTAATTTATCCAACGGGCAGCGGTTAATCTACAGCCATCAATTCACTTAGTGACACAGCCTAAATAAATTTATGCCTGGATGAAGCCACAAGGGAAACGAGTTGAAGCATTAATCGCCTCTAAAAACACTTAACATATCCATAAATTAACATTTTGTTAAATGCGAATAATTACTCGCTGAACTTGAGTCGGTTCAGAATAAAAATGCAGAATAAAAGGAATTTTTTAATTGGATGAACGGTTATAATGGCACAGAAGGCCTAATCAAGGGAACAATGGACACATTGTCTGCAATACTTGAAAGAGACATGAATCACGTCTTGTTGGGTAACTGCATTAAACGCCTACTGTACGCGTGCACGATTTGACTTGGTAATGGCTTTAAAAAACATGAAAGCATGAAAGCATGCCCCAGTGGTGACGAAACGTATTGGTTAGGCTGAAAAAAAATCAGTTCATTTACTTTTTGCTTAATTTTGATTATCTTTCAAGTGGTACATTTTGTGAATAAGCCCTTTCCCAGTTCTAGCGATTGATGATAATCGTGAGAAGGTCAAAGGTTAAGTGTACCAAACAACGCATTTATGTACACTTGACAACGCCTTGCAGCCCATGCTATTGTAATAGTTTTAACAGCTAGCTAAAACCTTACCTAGTTCATATTTTCTTGTTCTCAACCACGATCCTGCTAGTAAATCACACCATGCACAGAATAATGCACAATTAACTCAAGTCCACACCTAAAGTGAATGAACTGATGCGGTAGATGGCTTTGCTTTACACACATATCACGTGACGATTGTAGCTAAGACGCGCTGCTGCGCTAGACTTAACCTCTGACCTACACCAATTGCGCCTGCGCACAACGAAACTGCGAAAAGGCTTATTAGCTGCGTCGTAACAACCTTCAGCTCTCCAATGTAGGCCAACCAGACAAAATTTAAAATGCGTAACATTAAATTACAACAATTATCCCGTGTACTATGACGTATAACTGGCATGATCGAGTCGTATAATACTAAGAATATTTCATGTATTTAGTTTTAAGAACCATAGTGAAAAACCTTTATTGGAAACAAGTAAGGCATAAAGTCTACAGTTTTCAACTAAATTTAGATACACGATGAATTCGACAACACCGTAAAACCAGTTAAAGAACAAGTTTATTATGACTTAATTTCCTTGCGCTGAACCGTATTATCTCTGTGTCAAAATAAAGATAATTTCAAGGAAGACAGGATGATTTTTCATATACTACCCCATTTTCAAGTCCGATAAAACGCATACATTTTAGTATAATTAAGACTACAAAATCGTTTCTGATCACATCACAAAGTAACATAATTTTCAACAGGAAAAATATTTCACGAGCGTGTTGTACGTGTTTGCAAAGACGAAAAAAATTGAAGTACAGTGCTACTGTAAGATATTCAGTGTGCTATTCAAATTTCAAATTTACTGCTGTCCTCACGCATAAGCTGTCGAACGTGTGTAGTACATCACAAACTAACACATCTGAAATGAGAGGTACAGCACGTTTTTGTGTAATACGTTTCCGAAATGCAGGCGCTAGTGCCCGTCTGACTAGCGAATGGCGAAATGCATGTAACAGTGAAGAACTAGTGGCGCAAATGTGAGACTGTGTTTGTGTGGTAATAATTCTTTCACGTAAGTCATTTTTGAAAAAATAGTACGTTTCTTTTCAATATTTTAAAGAGTAGATTGTTTTGACTTACAGTTTAAGATTGGGTCCGGTTTTTGCTTTAAAATCACTCCATATTTTTCAATAAATGGTAAAAGCTCAACCTTGTTACACACTTATCATCGTTCCATTTTACTTGCAGTCTCCATCATAAACTACACTATGTATTTGTTCCTGTCTAGCAACAGTGTCAGACATGTACATAGTTAGTATTAAAATTTAGTAAAGGAGAATAGCGTCTAGTGAGCTCTAAAGCACACGAAAACAGTCTTAGTAAATAAACCTTAAAAATTCGTGTAAAAAATCGAATATAATTGAAATTCGAAAACTAAACGTTTTCTTTTTTCTTACCAAGAGCAGAAAGGTTGGTTTATTCGTAACATTAAAGGAAGACCGGACGATTGTTCAGACTCAGTCTCAATTTACTGTACAAAAACATACACTTTCTTGCCTATAAAAGTTATCAATTGTTTCTTATATTTGAATAATTAGCTTAGAAAGTTAATTAACGGTAACCGAACACAGCTATTGCTTACGTCAGAAACTAACAACAGTTTATGCAATAACAGGCATGATCCCTTGCGCGTCAAGCACGTTTGTGTAAGTGTTACAGTACTGTTTAAACGCGTGATGTCACGAAAATGGGCTCTACGTCATATGACGTCAGAAAATAACACTGCAGTTCATGATCATGGTTATCATGGTACCGCCTTCTATTTGTCGGCCACGTGAATGTGACAAAAAGGCGCCGCTGCCAATCTTAGTAGATTCACTGAGCCGCGCATAGTTTTGAAAGTTTAACGAAATTTGAGTATAATTTTTTAAAAATCCGAGGTAATTATTATTTAATATAAGCTTTGATTTAAAATAAGCTATTGTAGTTTTCAATATTTTAGAGCATTCTTTATTCTAAACTAGTGTTTACACAATCGTCCGATTTTCCTTTAATAAAATGTCGAGTAGCGAGGCATAAATCACGACACCAGTGAACTGAACTGATCAATAGATTCATGCTTGTGGACATAGGTACCTAATCCAGCATCAATTCGTTGAACCACTATGAGTTTATTAGTGTTCTCATTTTAGGTTAGCAGCAAATATTATAGTAAAAATCTATAGTACATATAGTTATCTAATGTAACATACAATTTTACAATTTACAATAATGTTTTGAGACTGTCTCAAACGTGTTAATTTTCCATTGTAGGAAGTCTTATATGTAATTGTGCGAAATCGCATAAATTTGTTCACAAAGTATGAGCAATTCTTTTAAAAAAATCCGTAAAGTTATAAAACGTTTCTAATAGGCTAATGTCAAATATTGCGATTGTTACAATGCGAAAGTTACATTGAAAGACTGTCCAACAACAGCACTATAGTTACCTTGAAAGACTGACCAAAAACAGCACTATAGTTACCTTGAAAGACTGTCCAACAACAGCACACCACAAACATGGTGTTAACAATACTAACGGCAATATCAATTTATATTAACAAGTATATTAAAATATAATAAGACTTCACAGTTTCGCTACGCGCACGCGCAGTTGCTGTAGGTCAAAGGTTACGTGTACCACAGCAAAGCGTCTTAACTACAACGTCACGTTACGTGTGGGTAAAGCAAAACCGTCTTTCGCATCAGTTGAATGACTTCAGTTAGTTTATGTGGACTTTACTTGATTATGCATTAGTCTTAGCGTAAAGTAATTTACTAGCAGGATCTTGTTTGAGAACAAGAAAATATGAACCAGGTAAGGTTCTAGCTAGCTGTCAAAACTGTTACTATTACAACAGCATGGGGTGCGAGGCGTTGTCAAATGTACACCGTCTGGTATACTTAACCTTTGAACTTTTCACGATCATCATCAATCGCTGGAACTGTGAAATGGCTTATTCTATTGTTACAGCATTTTCTAGCTTTGCTCTTTCTTATTTAATGATTTCCAACTGTTTCCAAACACTGGCAGCTGCAGTCCACAGAAACCAGAAAGGCAGAGATAGTCTCGATGAGTTGAGTTGTTTGTTGATTCTTGGTAAAAATGTAAACGTGATTTGAGTGAGGGGATATGTCGGAAAACATAGCAAAGTGCTTTACTTTACTGCTTTACTTTCTAAACACAAGCCTTTGTGGGAGAATTCCCGCCTCTTCCTTTACTGTCAGTCTCTGCTTTCAGAAATGAACATATAGAACGAAATGACACGACATTTTTAATATAAATATAGAGTGAATATGTATAATGGAGTTAATATATATATATGTATATATATAAAACATTTGAAAATATATATTATATGTATATATACATAATATAAATACATTATAAATATACATATACATATACACATGTACATATACATATACATATACATATACATATGCATATACATATATATATACATATACATATACACATACACATACACATACACACATACACATACACATACACATACACATACACATACACATACACATACACATACACATACACATACACATACACATACATATACATATACATATACATATACATATACATATACATATACACATATACATATACATATACATATACATATACATATACATATACATATACATATACATATACATATACATATACATATACATATACATATACATATACATATACATATACATATACATATACATATACATATATATATATATATATATATATATATATATATATATATATATATATATATATATTTATATGTATATGTATATATATATATATATATATATATATATATATATATATGAAATTCGCTACAGTTATCACTACTAATTACATATGTACATATACATATTTTGCTTTTCAAAGCACAATCTTGTTGCAAAATATATAATGTTGAACGCATGATTATCAAAAATTAATGAACTTAGAAGAATGAATAAAACAAAACAAAACTAAATTCGTTATCCTGCGGATGTACTGAATTCATTTTTCGGAATATCAGTATTAAAGCGAGTATTATAATGTATAATGCGGCATTTGATGTGACGGGGGAGTAGTTTATTGGTTATGCGTTGTCCATTGGAAGACATTAGTAAATTAAGCTAGAAAATGCTGTAACAATAGAATAAGCCATTTCACAGTTCCAGCGATTGATGATGATCGTGAAAAGTTCAAAGGTTAAGTATACCAGACGGTGTACATTTGACAACGCCTCGCACCCCATGCTGTTGTAATAGTAACAGTTTTGACAGCTAGCTAGAACCTTACCTGGTTCATATTTTCTTGTTCTCAAACAAGATCCTGCTAGTAAATTACTTTACGCTAAGACTAATGC
>JAQGDQ010002509.1:0-15526 GCA_030141605.1 Tubiluchus corallicola | reverse complement strand
CCAGTTGTAGAATATAAGCTTCTTGCAAGAAATTTATACGAAGATATGCTTACAACAATAAAAGAAGAAACAACATCATTTTTATTTAAAGTTCAAATAAAAGCAAAGAAAGAACAATCTTTTGAACATGAAGAAACAGTTAATGAAGAAAAAATGAAATACTCAGGAAATGATGGAGACATTGACCAAGGAGACAAGGCAAAATCTACTCCAACAAGAAATAGAAAAAATAATTTAGAAGATAGTAAAAACATACTTTTCACACATACTGGCAGTCTTTTGGTTTATTTGCGAAGGCCAATTTATTTGAAATCTAGGAAGTCTGAACTTGACCCTTACTTAAATAAAAGCACTCTGCTAGGCTACAGTTCGATATTCTTTCGGGATATGGCCTTTTAATTTCAATCTATTGATTCTTTTATTTAATCATATGTCTTTGGCGAGAGACTATAGGGTAAGGCTGGATGCTCTGAGTTTAAATAATCGAAGAAACATTCACAATAGAGTTATCTATACAATCCCCTTGTCTTATAATGAGGTATTTTAATTTTATGATATTCTAAAACTTTACATTCCTATTTTTACGCATCAAAAACCCCCTAAAAAGTATTAGTTATATTATAACACAAAAGTGTTTTTTATTACTGTTTACTTTTAGGGGTATATCAGTCTCTCAATTTTTTTATTTTTTTTCCCATGTTGATATTGGAGTAAAAAAATCCTCATAAATAATATGAAAAGCTGCACAATTAAAATTAATCAATTTTTCTTTTTCAAAAGTAGATTTTTCTTTTGAGATGTTATCCAAGGCTTCCATTTTTTGAGATATTTCAACATTAAACCATGCATCACTATTATAAAAATTTTCATTTTCAAACCAGCTATTTAAAATAGAAACTATTTTCTTTCTTTCTCTTTTGCTTAATTCATCTTTTGTGTATAGCTCTAATAGTTTATTTTCATCATCTTCAGTAGAAATAGTATACAATATATGATTTGCAGGATTTGTAATTTTTAGTCTAGATGTTTCGACAATTTCATCAATAAACCCTTGAAAATCTTTAACATTATCTACAGTTAGCTTTAGTCTTGCTAAGTCGCCTTCTTTCTTTCCAATGCCTAATGCAGAGCATGAAACGATAGTTAATAGTAAGGTAAACAATAATAATAATTTTTTCATATTTTATCCTCCATTATATAAGTCTTCCGCAACATTTTTTATATTTTTTTCCACTTCCACATGGGCAAGGATCATTTCGCCCTATCTTATTACTTTTAGCAGGAGTAGATTTTTGTTTGCTCTCTTGATCAATATCTCCATCATTACCTGAGTATCTCATTTTTTCTTCATCTACTAATTCATCATGTTCAAAAGATTGCTCTTTTTTAGCCTTTATTTCAACTTTAAATAAAAATGAAGTAGTTTCTTCTTTTATAGTTGTAAGCATGTCTTCATACAAGTTTCTTGCAAGTAGCTTATATTCAATAACTGGATCTTTTTGCCCATATGACCTTAAATATATACCGTCTCTTAAAGCTTCTAAAGACTTTATATTTTCTCTCCACCTTGCATCTACTATTTCAAATAGTATATATTTTTCTAATTTTCTCATAAGATCAGAACCAAAGCTAGTTTCTTTTTGGTTATATAAGTCTAAAATCCTTTCAAATAATATCTCTGAATATTTTTCAATAGACATAGATTTATATTCATTTTTGTCTTCAAGGTTATAGCCATATAATTCATATAATCTTTCACTTAATGTTTCTATATCCCAGTTGTTTTTAGATTCTCCAACAAAGTATTGAGATACTTGAGAATATGTAGTTTCTTTTAACATTATAATAATATTTTCTTTTAGATCATCTTTTATTAAAGCTTCATCTCGATTTAAATAGATACTTTTTCGTTGCTCATTGTTTACATTATCAAACTCAAGAAGGGATTTTCTGATTCCAAAATTTCTAGATTCAACTTTCTTTTGTGCTCCTTCTATAGATTTAGTTACCCATTTATGAGTAATTGGCTCACCTCCCTCAAAACCAAGTTTATCCATCATTGAACTTAGTCTTTCTGAACCAAATAACCGCATTAACTCATCTTCTAAAGATAGATAAAATTCACTCGCTCCAGGATCTCCTTGTCTTCCAGAACGCCCTCTTAACTGGTTGTCGATTCTTCTACTCTCATGCCTTTCAGTTCCCAAAATAAAGAGTCCTCCAGCATTTTTTACTTTTTCCTTTTCATCTTCGCATTGTTTCTTATATTTTTCATGTATAGCTTTATAATTAGGATCATATAGAGAGTCAACTTCTTTCAATGCCATAAATTCAGGGTTTCCACCTAGCATGATATCTGTTCCTCTTCCAGCCATGTTAGTTGCAATAGTTACAGCTTGATATCTTCCTGCTTGAGCAACTATTTCAGCCTCTTTTGCATGGAATTTAGCATTTAACACATTATGAGGAATGTTTCTTTGTTTTAGTAAAGCAGATAAATGTTCTGAATTTGCAATTGAAATAGTTCCAACTAACACTGGTTGACCTTTTTCATGCAATTCCTCTATTCTAGTTATGATAGCCTCTGTTTTTTCATCTAAAGTTTTATATATTAAATCTCCCAAATCTTTTCTAATAACAGGTACATTAGTAGGTATAGCAACAACATGTAAATTATAAGTGTGTAAAAACTCCTCTGCTTCTGTTTCTGCAGTTCCTGTCATTCCTGAAAGCTTGTCATACATTCTAAAAAAGTTTTGTATAGTAATAGATGCAAGTGTTTGGTTTTCAGCAGCTATATTGACATTTTCCTTAGCTTCTATAGCCTGATGTAAGCCGTCAGAATATCTCCTACCTTCCATTGCCCTTCCAGTAAATTCATCTATTATTATAACTTCATCATCCCTTACTAAATATTCCTTATCTCTTTTAAAGAGCTCTTTAGCTCTTAATGATTGATTTAAATAGTGAGTAAGTTCGACATTTTTAGGAGAATACAGATTGTCAATATTTAGTAATTTTTCAACATGCTTTACTCCTTTTTCAGTTAAAACAATAGTACTTGATTTCTCATCAACTTCATAATCTCCCCATTTTTCTTCAGGAATATTTAGTTCTTTTTTCTTTTTTATATCTTTTATAACTTCTGTTTCATAACTTCTTGTTAGCTTTAATGAAATTTGTTGAAAGGTTTTATACCATTTTGTAGTATCAGATGAAGGCCCTGAAATAATAAGGGGAGTTCTTGCTTCGTCAATAAGTATTGAATCAACCTCGTCAACTATGCAAAAATTTAAATCCCTTTGAGATTTTCTATCAATAGAACTAACCATGTTATCTCTTAGATAATCAAAACCTAATTCACTGTTAGTACCGTATAAAATATCTGAATTATAGGCTTCCTTTCTATCTTCTTCAGGCATTCTGTTATAAATAACACCACATGAAAGGCCTAAGAAGTTATATATTCTACCCATTTGTTCGCTATCTCTTTTAGCAAGGTATTCATTAACTGTAACTACATGCACCCCTTTTCCAGAAAGGGCATTTAAATATACTGGGCAAGTAGCTGCTAGAGTCTTTCCTTCACCTGTTTTCATTTCTGCAATTTTACCTTCATGAAGTACTATCCCTCCAATAAGTTGTACATCAAAATGCCTAAGTCCGATTACTCTTTTAGATGCCTCTCTTACAAGAGCAAATGCTTCAGGTAAAATTTTATCTAGCTCAACTCCATTTTTTATCCTATCTTTAAATTCATCTGTCTTCAACCTTAAATCCTCGTTGCTAAATGTTTCAAAGTAATTTTCTAAAGAGTTTATATTGTCAACAATATTACTAATTCTTTTTAATTCTCGATCATTTTTTGTTCCAAACATTTTTCTTAAAAAGCTCATTACAACTGCTCCTTCCAGTTTTTCTAATTTAGAGTTAATATTTATACAAAGAGTTTATATAAATATTAAAAAAAATATATAAGTTCCAATACTGATAAAAGGCACAAAAGCTATAAAATCTTTTTTACTTTTTACTTTAGTGGCAATTAAAAATAAAGAGATTAGTGCGCCTAATACAAATATAATGGTAAAAAGGATATAAAGATTATAAAAACCCCTATACCCTATAAAAGTTCCTATGCCTATCATTAACTTGACATCTCCTATTCCTAAAACTTCTTTTTTTAATAAAAAATCTCCATAAGAATAAATTAGAAAAAAGAATAATGAATAAGTAGCCCCTCCTAAAAATGCATTTTCAATGCTAATATTTTTATTAAAAATAGAGAATAAGATACCTAAAATAATCAAAGATAAGCTTAATATATCTGGTATTATCATGTATTTTAGATCAATACAAGATAAAATTATTAAAAATAAAAAAAGAACAATATAAATAACCATTTCTATAGAAATACCATATTTTATATAAATAGATAAAAAAACTAACCCTGTTAAAGCTTCAATAATAATGTAATTAGGAGATATTTTGTTGCCACAATTACTGCATTTACCTCTTAAAAATATATAAGATACAATGGGTATATTTTCATACCATTTTAATTTATAATTGCATAGCACACAATGGGAACTAGGAAAAATAATGCTTTCTTTTTTAGGTACTCTTATTATACAAACATTAATAAAGCTTCCTAAGATAGCTCCTAATAAAAAAAATAGCATCTATCATCACCTATTACTTATAAATATTTATTTTTAGTTAAGTTTTTTATTTTTAATTCTACTTCATCTGATGGCAAAAACTTTAATGATTTAATATAAAAGTTAACAGCACTTTCATATTTTGATAAATTTTCTAAAATATTCCCTAAGAGAACATATCCTTCTGCTTTATTGATATTTGATAAAGTACTATCTCCAAAAGCTTCTTCAACCATGTACATAACATTTTCATAA
Source organism: Tubiluchus corallicola (assembly GCA_030141605.1). Taxonomy (NCBI): domain Eukaryota; kingdom Metazoa; phylum Priapulida; class Priapulimorpha; order Priapulimorphida; family Tubiluchidae; genus Tubiluchus; species Tubiluchus corallicola. Next base: position 10,613 of record JAQGDQ010002509.1, on the reverse strand, counting down.
TCACTTAAATTATTTTTTCTAATTTCTAAAAGCTCAGCATATTCTTTACGGGCATTTTCTATTAATTTTTTGCCGTCTAAATCTTTAGTTGTATTTTCTGTATTTTTATTTTTTTCTAAATAGTGAGACATTTTACTATTTTTCAATTCTGAGATTGATTCAAAAGAAAAGATTTCAGCTTGTTTATCTTTTTCATTTTGATCAGTAGTTATAGTTTTTTTATCCATGGAGTCTTTTTTTATTAATAAAAAAGCATATACTAAAGCAATAAACAATATTATAAATTCCATAATTCCTCCTATAAAAAGTCTATAAATCTAACTTTTCTTTTAATCCGTTAATGATTAGGTTTGCTGTTGCAACATTTGTAGCGATAGGAACATTATGAATATCAGCTATTCTAAGAAGAGCATTTATATCAGGATCATGTGGTTGTGGAGAGAGTAAATCTCTTATAAAAAATAATGCTAAAACAGAATCATTTGCAATTTCTGCTCCTATCTGAAGATCTCCACCATAAGGCCCAGATTTATATTTTTGTATAAATAGATCTGTTGCTTGATTTATTCTTTTTCCTGTAGTGCCAGTAGCAATTAGATCAAATTGCTTAAAAAAATCCCTATGTTTTTTGACTAAAGCTACTAAATCATCTTTTTTTGAATCATGAGCAATTAAAGCTATTTTTTTCATAAATAACTCCTTTAATTAAATGAATTATGCAAATAATTTATTCTATTAGTCTGACTCCTTTAAAAATATTTATTACTCTATTAATAATAAATCTTACATTTTCTTTTTTTTGAACATTCTCATGCACTAGAAGATTTCCTTGGTGAATGAATTGATCATTTATAATTAGAGAATAACGTCCAACATCGTTTCCTTTTTCTAAAGGAAGTGTTAAATCTTTGTCAATAATATTTTTATATTCAACCTTATCATCTTTTTTTATGTAATAGTTGAAATCTTTATCTGGGTACAAATTTACTTGTGTTTGCTTTGATTGTTTTACGATGTCTTTATCTAGCTCGCCTATAGGGATATTTTTGTCAAGTAATGTAGTATTTTCATAGTTATCAAAAAAATCATCAATAGTATTTTTTACTACTTCCTTCCTTTTATTTGATGAAGGTGAACCAAATACGACTACAATTGTATCTAAATCATTTAAATTTGAAGCAACGCTTATGTTAAATTTTGCATCGTTATGAAATCCTGTTTTTATTCCATATATTCCTTTTTCATCAAGTAAGTTATTTCTATTTTTTATAGTAGTTTTACCATTTCTTATTTTAGTTTGCTTCATTGAAGAGATGTCTATATAATCGTTATAATTAAGTATTTCTAAAGATAATTTATATATTCCTCTAGCAGTCCCCATATCCATTTTTCTACCTGTCATGTGAGGAGGTAAACCAGAAGGCGTATCATATTTAACATCTATATCCAAATCTTGTGCTTTTTGATTCATTAAGTCTATAAAAGTATCCACATCTCCAGCAACATGCTCAGCAAGAGCATGGGCAGCATTATTAGCAGAATATATTAATGTTGCTTTTAATAAATCTTCTACACTTACACTTTCTCCAACATTAAATTTAACCTTACTTCCATTAATTAGAGCTATTTTAGAGCTTATAGGGATAGCATCAGTATAACTAATATCTCCTTTTTTTATAGCATCAAGTACAATTACGCCAGTCATCATCTTTGTAAGAGAAGCTAAAGGGTAATAAGTATCAATATTTTCTCCTATATATATGTTCCCAGATCGATCTCCTAGAAGTTTTGCTCTGTAATTGTTTCCAAATAAAAATGCAGGTAGTACTGCAAAAATAAATACTTTAACAATTTTTCTTTTCATTAAAATCCTCCACTATAACAAAGTTATAGTTATTAATAATATTTGAGCGAAAGAGAGTCCAAAATTGGGACTCTCTTAAATTTATTTTTCTGTTTTATTGCTCTCAATGTTGCTTTCTTCCATGATGTTTTTTATTAAATTTTCTTCTTCTTCTCCAACAACGTTATATTTTTTAACTAGCTCTCTTTCTTCTTCTTCAGCCCTTTCATCTTCTAATACTTTACTAGATAACCTAACTCTTTGTTTGTCTTCGTCAATATTTAGAATTTTAGCTGTAACATTTTCACCTATTTTATATTTTTCATCTAATTTCTTTATAAATGTATTAGAAATTTGAGATACATGGATTAAACCATTAATATCTCCTTCAAATTCTAAGAATATTCCAAAGTCAGTAATATTTTTGATAGGTTTAGTAACAATGTCACCTTCTTTGTAGCATTCTTTAAATAACTCCCAAGGACTATTAACAAGCTGTTTTATCCCTGCTTTCATCTTTTGATTTTCTTGGCTTATTTCTAATATTTTAACTTCTACCTCATCTCCAATTTTGTATTCATCTTTTAATTTTCCTTTAGACCAAGATAAATCAGAATTATGTATGAAGGCATCTATCCCTTCTTCAAAGTTTATAAAGATTCCAAAATTTTTAGTATCTGAAACTTTTCCTTTTACTACGCTACCTATATTGTATTTTTCATTTACAGAGTCCCAAGGATTAGAGCTTAGTTGTTTTATTCCAAGTTTTATTTTCTTACTTTCTTTATCTATCTCCATAATTTTTACAATAACTTTATCTCCAATTTTAACATAATCATTTACATCAATTCTTCTCTTGCTCCAAGTCAAATCAGATATATAAACAAGTCCTTCTATTCCTTCTTCTAGTTCAACAAAAGCTCCAAATTTCATTATCTTTGAAACTTTTCCTTCAACTTCAGTGCCACTTGGATACTTTTCATCTACCCTTATCCAAGGGTCTTCTTTTAGACGCTTTATTGATAGTTTTAAGCTTTTTTTGCTTTTATCAATAAATATAACTTTTGCTTTTAATTTTTCTCCAATACTAAAAAGATCTTTTATATTAGAAATTTTTTTCCATGATAGTTCTGATATATGTATAAATCCTTTTACCTTATCCAAAGTAACAATTAAACCAAAGTCTAAAATATCTTTTATTTCTACTTCTAACATGTCATCAATATTTATTTTTTCTAATTCTTCCATTTCTTCTTTTAATGATACATCTTTTACAGATACAAGAATTTTCTTTTTCTTATTTCCTTTAATGTTTTTAACAATTACTTTTACATTCTTTCCTTCAAACTCTTCGTCATCATTATATATCTCAGATAAAGATTTTGGTAAAAATGTATTAATATCACTAATATTTACAATAAATCCATTAGAAACCCCTCTAACAATGTTTCCTTCAAGGATTTCTTCATTTTTATACGCTTCTTCTAATTTTATAATATTTTTATTATATTCAACAATTTTTCTTGAAACTCTAAAATAACTCTCATCTTTACTTTCACCAAGAATAATTACTTCAATAATATCCCCTAAATCATACTTTTCAACTTCTTCTGCTTTTACCATTCCTTCAAGAATCTTTCCTTTAATGTCTAGATAGACATACTCCCTATCTTTTCTAAGGATTTCTCCTTCAACGATCTCTCCTTCTTGAGCTTGTTCTGGCAAATATTCTTCTAATAATTCTTCAAATAATTGTTCATCTTGTTTTTCAATCATAACGACATCCCCTTTATATTGTATTCAATTTTAGAAATTAATGATTCTGGAGTAGATGCTCCAGCAGCAATACCGATTATTTCTACATTTTTAAACCATATTTTTTTTATATCAAAAACATTTTCTATGAAATATGTTTTTTCATTAACTTGTTTTGAAATCCAAAAAAGTTTTTTACTATTTGAACTACTGTGACTGCCTATAAGTAAGGTTATATCAACTTCAGAAGCTAGTTTTTTAACTGCTTTTTCATATGATGTTCCGCAAATTGTATTTTCAGTTTTAATATTAACTGGTAGACTTTCTAAGTATTCTTTTATTTTAAAAAAATTATCATAACTAAAAGTTGTTTGTGATAAAAGCGCATAAGATTCACTTGGCTCAAACTTAGCTTCTTTAATTTTATCTAAGGATGAAAATATTTTAACATTTTTTCCATAAGAAGTAATTCCTTTTACTTCAGGATGATCCTTCTCTCCTATAAAAATAATTTTATACCCGTCGTTTTCTAGGTCAATAAGCTTATTTCTACTTTTTTTTACAAAAATACAAGCTGCATCATGTATAATAGCTTTACTTTTTTCTAATTTTTTATAGATATCTTTAGTTGTTCCGTGGGCTCTTACTATTACATGGTCTGAATCACTAAATGAATCTAAATAACTTTCTATCTTATCTTCTTCTATAATAATTGCATTCCTATCTTCCAAATCTTTTATAACGTAACTATTATGGACTAGCATCCCAAGTATAAAGACTTTGCTTTCTTTTTTTTTTAGTAAGTCTAAACTAGTTTCAACAGCTTCTTTAACTCCAAAGCAAAACCCTAGTTTATCTGCTCGGATTATTTTTAAATTATTATTTTTCATTAAAAGTCTTTACCTCCACAAGATCCTTTAATGCTTCTAGAGCTTCATCTTCGTCTTCACCGTCTGCTGTTATCTCAAGACAGCTACCTTGTTCTCCTGCTAAAAGCATAAGTCCCATAATGCTTTTGCCATTTACCTCTTCACCTTCATAGCTTACAGTTATTTCAGAGTCAAAACTAGAAGCTATTTCAACAAATAATGCTGATGGTCTTGCATGTAGCCCAGCTTTATTGCTTATATATACTTGTATTGTTTTCATAATTCTCCTCATTTATGCACAGTGAAAGAATTTTTTTAACTTCTTTTGAAGTGTTTGCACTTAATAATTTATTCTTGATATTTTCAATGTTTTTTGCATTAAGCGATCTTATTATAGCTTTGGCTTTAGGGACAAATGAGGGGATCATGCTTAAATTTGTGATACCTAGACTCAAGAAAAATACAATTCCCATAGGTTCTCCAGCCATTTCCCCGCAAATGCTAACTTCCTTACCATACTTATTACTAATGGTTGTTAAGGAATTTAAAGCTCTATATATTGCAGGGCTATAGCTTTCATATAAATATGCTAAATCTTCATTTAATCTATCTACAGCTAATATATATTGAGTCAAATCATTGGTACCAATACTAAAAAAGTCTATTTTTTTAGCAAAGGAATCAGCAAGAAAAATAGTGGAAGGAACTTCAACCATAATCCCTATTTCAATGTTTTGATTAAACTTAATGTTTTTATTATGGAGTTCTTCCTTTGCTAGTTCCATGATAGCAAGAGTTTTGTCAAGTTCAATAATGTTAGTAATCATTGGAAACATAATTTTTATATTTCTACAATTTGCCACTCTTAAAATTGCTTTAAGCTGGGCTTTAAATATATCCTCATATGCTAGTGTGAATCTAATACCCCTAAGCCCTAAAAAAGGATTACTCTCCTTTGGTAAATCAAAATAAGGTAAGCTTTTATCAGCTCCAATATCCAATGTTCTTATAGTCATAGGCTTATCATTTCCAAGCCTATTATATATGTCTTCATATATTGCAATTTGTTCTTCTTCATTTGGAAAGTTTTGCCCTTCCATATATATAAATTCTGTCCTAAGTAATCCAATTCCGTTGGAATTTTTATTTTCTAAATCTTTAAAATCAATATCTCCGCTAATGTTGTAATGGACTTCTATTTTTTTTCCATCTACTGTAAATGCAGGTTCTTTACTTTTTTTATCTAAATCGTATTGAATTTTATGATATTTCCTTTTCTCATAATAATAACTTTCTAAAATCTTTAACTCTTGGGTAAATATTATTTCCCCTTTCCCTTTTCTATTATCAAGAATAATAGTGTTTTTCCATGGGATATTCTTTATGTTTTTTATCCCTGTTAACATTGGTATTTCTAGAGTTTTTGCTAAGATAGCAACATGCGATGTTTTTCCTCCCTCCTCTGTTATTATTCCTAACAAATTTATTTTATCACTGTGTATTTTTAATAACTCAGAAGGATAAAGTTCTCTTGTAACTAATATTTTATTATTTAAATTATTAAACTTAGTTTTTTCAGAATTTATATTTTTTAAAAGTTTTAAACCTACGTCCTTTACATCAAGTCCTCTTTGTCTAAAACTTTCCTCTTGAATATTTGCAAACATTTCACTATACCTTTTTACAACTACATCAATACTTTTCATAGCTGTAAAATATTCTGAATGTATTTTATTATTTATTTCAGAAATAAAAACAGGATCATCTAGCATCATCAACTGAACATTTAATATTTTAATTTCTTCACTAGTTATCTTATCTCTTAGTGAATCAATTAAGAGCTGAATGTCTTTTTTAGTATTTTTTATAGCTTCCTTTAGCTTGATTCTTTCTTTGAAGATGTCCTCTTCTTTTATTTTATAATTGATGATTTTATGATTTTCCCTAGTGAGTAAGTATGGTTTACCTATAACAATACCCTCAAAAATAATATCACCTTCATATTTTTGCATAATTACCCCTTTTATATAATATGTAATAGTATATACTATTTTTTCTTTTTTTTCAAAACAAAATTAAATAATATTTAATTGATACAGTATTTCAATGTAAGTTGCACTAAAAGTATGTTAATACGAAAGGCAATATGTTTCTAAGAATAAAAACTTATAGAAAAAGCAAATATAAAGCTATACTACTAATATATAAAATTAAGAGATGTTAGAAATAATAATAAAAATAAATTAAGCAAAAAAAGTTTATTTATGAAAAGAATAAAAGTTAAAATAACTAAATAAGAAATATAAATTTAGTGTTTTAATGTTAATGAAAATCAATTTTTTTAAATAAAGTGTATGAATTTTATATATAAAAAAAGACCAAAATGGCCTTATAAATAAAAGTATATTTTTAGTAAATTGAAGTGTACTTTAAGCACGATTAAATTTATATAGTTATTGCAGCAAATTTATTTGATTCTTTTATTACTTTGATAGTATAACTTCTTGCCAAATTTCATTATATTTTACGATATTTTCACCAAGGTCATCTATAAGCTCACAGTTATTTAAATCTTCAATTGAATAAATGCTTTTTCTTTTAGCTAATTTCCTAGATTCTATATTTATAGAAGGAAGACCTAGATAATCTGCTATTTCAGCATAAATTTCTGGTTCGTGTATATAATTTATAAAAGTATGAGCTAAATTTTTATTTTTTGAACTTTTCAAAATCATCATATTGTCAATATACATTGGTCCACCTTCTTCTGGAATAAAGAACTGAAGGTTGCTTTTTTCACCTTCTTCAAGTAGTGCATATACATTTTCAGGGTAGCCATGTACAACCCAAAATTCCCCTTCTATAAAACCTTTTCCAAATGAATCAGAATCAAATTTTACAATATTTTGTTTCCATTTGTTCACAATTTCTTTAGCTTCTTCAAGTTCTTTTTCATTTAAGGTATTTACAGAGTAACCTAAAGATTTTAAGGCGCTTCCCATTACTTCTCTCATATCATTTAATAGTATCATCTTATTTTTATAATTATTATTTAAATAAATTGAAAAATTTTTTTCAGAAGATTTTATTTTGTCTGTATTTACTATTAAGCCTGCAGCTCCCATAATATAAGGGACACTATATTCGTTATTTTTATCATATGTTATTTTTTTTAAAATTTCTTTATCTATATACTTTAGGTTTGGTATTTTTGATTTATCAAGTTTGCTAACCATACCTTCTTCTATCATGATAGATGTGTAGTCTCCAGATGGGAATATGATGTCATACCCTGACCCACCTGCTTTTAACTTTGTATAGAGTTCTTCATTTGTTGAATAAACATCGTATACTAACTTAACGTTGTATCTATCTTCAAAACTTTTTATAACCTCATCAGGTATATAGCTATCCCAGTTGTATATAAAAAGTGTGTTCTTTGAACTTTTTCCACAACCAGATCCAAACACAATAAGACTTAATACTAAAAATAATATTTTTTTCATTTTTTCTCCTATTTTTAATTAATTTTTATTTCTATGAAAGTTATCCTATTATATACTTTTGTATTTTGCTTGAAGAAATCGTAAGCATAAATGTAATACAGATAAGTAATACAGATAGTGCATTAATTACTGGTGATATTCCAAATTTTACCATTGTTGAATATATTTTCAGTGGTAATGTAGAAGAGCCAGCTCCTGCAACGAAAAATGTTACGACAAAGTCATCTAAAGATAAAGTCATAGCCATTAAAAAACCAGCAGTAACTCCAGGAATTAATGAAGGAAGTATTACATTTTTTAATGTTTGTATTTCGCTCGCTCCTAAATCTTTAGCAGCTTCTATTGTGGAATAATTAAACTCCTCAAGTCTTGACATTATAATCAGTAATATAAATGGAATATTGAAAGTGGTATGAGCAATAAATATTGTTACTATACTGAGTTGCCACTTTAAACCTGCAAAAAATATAAGCAGCGATATACCCATTATGATATCTGGGATAATTAGTGGAATATATGTTATTACCTGTAAATATCTTTTATATCTAACACTATAAAAGTGAAGTCCTATTCCACCTAAAGTTCCTATAACTGTAGAAATGGTTGAAGAAATAATGGCAACGATAACACTTATGAAAAAAGCTCTCCAAATATCCTCTGAATAAAAAAACAACTCTTTATACCATTTCAGGGAAAAACCGTGCCAATTAATAGTTTTACCCTCATTAAAAGAAAATACAATTAATATTATGAGAGGGATATAAAAAAATATTAGTGTAAATGCAAACATGAAAAATGAAATATTTTTTTTTGCTAAATTCATTATTTTTTTCCTTTTTTAGCGTTTATATTTATAAAAAATAAAATACCTATTATAGATACTGTCATTAACATAACTGATATAGAAGATGCTAATGGCCAGTTTCTTGTAGTATTTAATTCTCTAACTATTAAGTTTCCTAACATCATTGAATTTTTACCTCCAACAATTTGAGGTATAGCATAAGATCCAAGAGTTGGAATAAATGTAAAAATAATAGAAGTAATTATACCTATCTTTATACCTGGTAGAAATACCTTGTGAAATGCTGTATATTTATTAGCACCTAGATCCATAGCTGCTTCAATTAAGGAAAAATCGAATTTCTCAATAGAAGCATAAAGTGGAAATATTGCGTAAGGTAAAAATGTATATACAGTTATTAATATAACAGCATTTGTGTTGTACAATAATTTCAAATTTTCGTTTATTATACTATATTTTAATAATAAGTTATTTATAAATCCGTTGTTACCTAATATTGCTACCCATGCATATATTCTAATTAAAAAATTAGTCCAAAATGGGATAATTATTAAAAATAAGTATATATTTTTATGTTTACTTTTGGCAATAAAGTAAGATGTAGGAAGTGCTATTACAATTATAGAAGTAGTTACAACTATTGAAATGTATAGGGTAGTTCCTAAGATTTCTAAAAATTTAATATTCTTTACGACCTTATAAGCATCTAAAGAAAACCTCCAAACAACTCCTCCTCTTACTCCACTTTCTAAGAAACTATATACTAAAATAATTAGTGTAGGTATAAGAAAAAAAAATCCCATCCATAAAGCCATAGGAAGTGTATACAGTGTTCCAGGGTTTATTTTTTTCACTTAAGATACCACCTCAACAATATAGCTGTCATTAGCGTCCCACCATATATTTACTATTTCTTTCCATTTAATATTTTTTTCATCCATATAGTAAATTTCATGTTGTTTAAAAGATTTTATTATTTTATTATTTTTTAATTTTACGAAATATTTGCTTTGAAATCCAGTATAAATTACCTCATCAACGTAACCATTAAATATATTAGCGTTTTTATTTTTAATTTCGACATCACCTCTAGTAATTTTTACTTTTTCAGGTCTTACTGTTAACTTTACTTTATTCCCGATTTCTATTTTTTTGTCTAAATAGAATTTGATCTCACCAAATTTTTCTGAATTTAGCACTCCTATTTCATTATTATATATGTCACTAACTGTCCCAGATATAAAGTTTGACTCACCAATAAAGTCTGCAACAAAAGTATTTCTTGGACTTTCATAAATTTCAAAAGGAGTGCCAATTTGAAGTATTTCCCCTTCATTCATTATGGCTATTCTATCTGAGACAGATAGCGCCTCACCTTGGTCGTGAGTTATAAATATAAAAGTAATTCCTGTTTCATCATGGATTGTATCTAAATCAATTAACATCTTTTGCCTTAGCTTTGCATCAAGTGCTGATAAAGGTTCATCTAGCAATAGGATTTTAGGTTCGTTTACAAGGGCTCTAGCTATTGCAACTCTTTGACTTTGTCCACCAGATAGCTGCTTTGGATATTTATCCCTATATTTTAATAAACGAACTAATTCTAATTTTTCTTTTACTTTTTTCTCTATTGTTTTTTCATTTTCTTTTTTTATCCTAAGAGAGAAAGCAATATTTTCATATATGTTTAAGTTTGGGAAAAGGGCATAGTTTTGAAATATTGTGTTTACAGGTCTTTTATTAGGCAAAACATTTTTAATACTCTTTTTTTCTAAAAATATATCACCTTTGTCTGGTGACTCAAATCCAGAAATCATCCTAAGTAAAGTTGTTTT
>JAQGDQ010000987.1:0-72758 GCA_030141605.1 Tubiluchus corallicola | reverse complement strand
AACATTTAATCTAGTTTAGAGAGTGGCGCGTATATTCATTCTACTTTGCGTGCGAAATAGAGGTCACTTATGTTCCATAGACCTAACAATTTTAGTACTTGAATTTATGAATGTCAAATAATACGTTAATTGATTGTGTATTGATAATGTAATTATGTATGTTCCGTTGGCTTATATATGTGTTTGTGTGCAATTAATTTAATCTTTGTTTTTAGTAATTAGATTTTAGTTAAGGCTATTTTAATTTCACGAATTATATATTATGTATTATATTGCATTTTTATACGGACGTTCTTGTCTGAAATAAAATTATAATCAATCAATCAAGTCTGTAATACAAAACCAGGTCACACAAATAAAAAACAATCATTTTGTCACAAAAAGTTAGTTCATACAAAAGTTGGCGCGTACGCTCAAATTTTGTGTGAGACATTTGGCATCACACAGTTTGCTGCATACGACTTTTTCTGTCGGGTGTGTGACTAGTATTTTATGTAGTTTACTTTTTAGGAAGGAACCACCAATATCAATCATATGCTGACAGCTAGCGGCAAGGTTTACAGTGAGCTGACAATAACGAGACTTTCTAAAAACAAGTTCCTTTGTATCACAGGCTCAGGAGCTGAATTGCATGACCTCAGGTAAATGTGAGTTTAACGAATTTAGAGGGAAAAGTTAATTGTTGTGTTGAAACAAAGTTGTGTTGCTAATATTTCATAAGTTTGTCCCAATACAAAGTAAAAACTTGTCGTCCAAAATCTATTCTTATACTTGTTTGTCCAGATTCTTACCGGTTGGAGGCAGAATCTGTCGCCATCCTCCTTATATCGCATGAGCTACAAACGTTCAACAACAATAGTACCTGTTCTATTTTGTTAGAAGACATATTTATTTTTACGAATTTCCAGACCTCTTTGCTTTGTTTTTCTTTAAGTTCTCGCACAAGATATGGTTCATCTTAGTTTGGGGCTTGTTAATTTACACCTAGGCACTAGTAGTCTAGTATGTAATGTACTGGTCATAAGGTTCCTTCAAATTTTTTGGAGATTAGATATCCTATACATTTTTTGGAAGGTTAAGGATCTGCCTGTACTACCTTTCTTGTGATATTGGATACTTGCAACACATTTGTTGTCATATTGTTCCTGTGAAACAATTTGCTATACCGAATAGCAGCAATAATCTTACTTAATACTAAATATTTTTCGGTCGTAATAGTGCATCTCTTTTCCTGAATGCCTAAAATACCCAATGAAATCATTTTATCCAACTCTGCCCAACTTAGAAGCAGACATTTTGAATATCAAGATGACAGCTACAGAGATTTTGATAAAACTGAAAGACAGATTTTTAGATTCCAAAAGTATTGCAAATCTCAAAAAATTGGAAAAAATACATAAGTAACTGGACTAATTTTATTACACTAAAATGTTTAAAAGCAACTACTGATTTTCCCTTTGTATCAGCTTTAGTGGAATATTATAAAATCACATTATAGGTGGATGGAGGATCAACGTCTTGCTGGTAATTATGATGTACAGTTGAAGACAGTTACAGACAATATAGCTGCACTTGGTCTGGCAGGTCCAAAATCACGGGATGCACTGTCACAACTGACTTCAACAGAACTGTCAGACGAAGCTTTTCCATTTATGGCAGCAAGAACAATAGATGTTGCTGGTATTCCATGTATTGCAATTCGGATATCATACACAGGTAAAACTGTTGTTTTTTAGTTAACTGGTAGTAAGGTTACTTTAAGTAATTACGTAGTAAATTGATTAAGTTTAGTTTGTCAGCAAAGTACGAACAGTAAACTTATGATATATAGATACGTTTTAAGTAGAGAAAACTGACTAATTGTACCAATTAAACTGTATAAAATAAGATATAGTTTTACTTAGTGTACTTTGTCAAAAAACTCATCGCCACGTGATATTTGTATTATCATTATGGCGACGGAGGTACAGTATTTTTGTCTATGGTGTGTGTGATGGCGGTGGTGGTAGCGGTGATATTGATGGCGGTGGTGGTGGCAGTGGTTGTGGTGGTGGTGGTGGCGGTGGTGATGGCAGCAGTGGCAGCCGTGGTGGTGATAAGTCTTTAAATAAATAATAAACAAACTTAAAAGAAAGAAAAAATTATTATTATTATTATTATTATTATTATTATTATTATTATTATTATTATTATTATTATTATTATTATTATTATTATTATTATTATTATTATTATTGTTAGAGTGAATCAGTTTTCCACGTACCTGCGTAGCCCATTTCTGCACCTCTTTCGATCATGAATCAAAGTCTGCGTGCATTAATTTGTATGATATAGATTTGTGTTCTTGCGCGAAACCGATAAAGCTATGCACAAATATTTGTTAAACGTGCTTATTTTTTGTTTTACACAAAAAGTCGCCCTATTTTAGTGCTCGGTACAACATGGTAGCTGATGTAGATCAGATAATTGTTTGTACCTTTGGCAAGAAGTTTGCACATATTCGAGAGATAAATTTAGGAGCATCCTCGCCAGATACTTCTAGTTTTCCAAAAGGAGTGAGGTCTATGATGCCAACACGATTAAGGATAGCTTCCACTTCGCGACCAACTGGTTTGAACCAGTTTGTTCTTCTGTAGCTTGGTCTGTAGCCTGCTATGTCTCCTGGCTGACAAAACCAATGTGGCTGTTCCCAGCCTAAAAAGCAAAGGCACAGTATTCAAAAACCAAAAAGGAAAGGTGCCGCATTTCTTGAGAGAAACAATGTTCTATTCGAATAGACTTTTTAAAATTCAATACATGTGACCAGATACATGGTAACGCGACCACTTTCCGTCTAAAGCGGTCATGAGTTCGATACAATGGCCGGGTCATACAAAATGCATTGCCCTTTCTAGCGTGTGTATTTAGGGTGAAAGTGGGGTAATAAAAGTCTTTAAATAAATAATAAACAAATAACTTCAAAGAAAGATTATTATTATTATTATTATTATTATTATTATTATTATTATTATTATTATTATTATTATTATTATTATTATTATTATTATTATTATTATTATTATTATTATTATTATTATTATTATTGTTAGAGTGAATCAGTTTTCCACGTACCTGCGTGAAAGCCCATTTCTGCACCTCTTTCGATCATGAGTTCGTAAGCACCACTCACTCGGCTTGTGGGACGTCCTGCCCAACGTTCTTCTTTCGGATAACCGAGAAGATTGTTTAATCCGTAAGATTCTCTTGCCTTGTCGAACAGATAATCTCTGTAATGTATTCAAATTAGTACCAACCATGCGCTGATCGAGAACTATATAACAATATAATATATGAGACAATGTACGTGTAGTTACCTCGTAATCCACGTAGGAGCAAATCTATTTGGATCACATTCAATCAAATCATAACTTGGTTCACCATTTAGAATCCATTCGGCAAGATATTGTCCAGCTCCACCGGAGTGTATAATTCCATATCTGTAATGATAGATTGTCAAAATGTCAGTATTGACTGATTCACGCAGATCTGCAATTATCTTATTGTTCAAAATCATTTTTGGACTAAGAAATAAAACACGGAAAGATAAAAAAGTACCAGGATTTGACATAAATTATCTGGAAGTAACAAGAAAGGCCATTAGAAGCATAATTCATGACATACGCAGACAAGTACATGTAAGATTGTGCATTAGATAGTAACTCATGTCTAGAGAAATATATGAAGACTTCCCATTTAATTTGCGTACAGTTGAATCAAATCACTTATAAGCTAGATATGTGTTCAAAACGTTGATTCAACGTATTTTTGTTCGTTTCTTTTCTTGTGTTTTTGTGCAAATGTTGACTACCAGTCTGATTTGGTGATGTGTTGTCGACAATCTAAAACAAGCCTTCCTTGTTACATCACTTTTACTGTTTACTAAATTTTTTAACAGAATTAAATGAAGGTTGTTACCCCAAACCAATTGCTACCCAATAATTCGGGATTGAGAGATAAGGTCCAAGCATCGGTAAATTCTCAGGGGTGTATGTGATTGGTCCACATGTAACATTTTTTATTTCAGCGGTTTTTAAACAAGGCACCAACTCCATTGCTTCTTCAATGTTCTCCGTGAGCCTGTCAATATCAGGATCGAACAGTTCTTTTCCAAAACCTGTATAAAACGCAATTTTTTGCAATATAAATCTGCAATGCTCAGAACGTTTTTCTCGTATAGACACATTTAACTTTTAGCCGACTACAGTCATCAGTAAAGACATTTGTAGCCATATAAATATTACCATTCACAATGTTTCTCAGGCAATAATGACCTTTGGTGTTGATGTGCCTTTTTAAGTTAATTTAAGATTCCTTTCAAACATGGGAGTCTTTTTGATCAGTACTGTGGTATTACACAGAATAGTTAGCATTATTAGCCAGCCTAGAGAGTGTCATGTCCGAATGGATAAGTGAACAGTAGAAGCAAAGCAGGAAGTAGGACAGATCCTTGAGGAACACCAACATTGTTTTTATACACAGAAGCAGACTGCCTTTCATATGCAGCTTGGTGATGACCTTTCCTCGCGCAATAATTGCTTATTGTGTACTCACAGAGCATACTTACAGAGCTAGTGAGCACCTATGCAAGGGCATAGCTCTTGACATACACATACACAAGGTACAAATTTATACTCCACAAAGTTTGGTTACATGGCGTAAGTGTCAGTATACTGCAATTTCATCATCACACATTACAAACTGAATATGAACGGAGGTATTCTTCTGGTAATACTAAAGCAATGCTGGTGTTCTGCATGAATTTGTAATACTCCTACTTCCTACTTTAAATCAAGTATTCACTTATCTATCAGACATAACACTCTCTATGTTGGCTACTAATGCTAATGATATTCTGTGTTGTACTTACCACAATCACATTTAAAATGTCTTATATGTATGAAAGGAATTTTGGATTAGCTTTAAAATGCGTTTAAGACTTGTCTCTCACGTTCGATTGCTTGAAGCTGTCTTGCGTTCCAATCTTTGATGGGGAAATACCGAGCAGTACTATTACAGTAGAAACATGCCTGCATTATGCTTGACAACTCATCATGCCTTACACATTTTCTGCAAATACGCCACATATCTGGGATCCTAGCATGACCCTCTTAGTAGACTGCAAAATCGCATTGTCAGTCTGGTTGGGTATCACTTGAGATTAGCAGATCAATTTTTTGTAAAAAAAATAGGGCAGAAATGAACTTAAGGCATTTTCTTCAGTTTACCTGGTGGAACCCTATCTGTTACCCACTCAGTCGACATCTTCATTATTTCTGGTCTCTCATAAGGTCCTACTAATAAGGCATCTCTTTCCTGTCGAAGATAATAAGAACCTTCCAAATCCCTATATGTCAGACAAAAATTCTTTAGATTAATGTAAACGTTCTGGGGGGGGGGGGGGTCAGTTAGTTCATGTTTGTAATGAATCTGATCAGATTTTAGAAATGAGAATATTAGAAATATGATGAATAAATGTGCAAATTTTCCTCATAAGAAGATTTGTGTGCTAAAGTTTTATCCGTTATTAGTACAATGAATTATTTCCTGTTATAATTGCAAAACGTATTACAATCGTATTAAAAGTTACGCAATACAACAAGATCATGAGAAGCTTGTCATACAAGCTTAACATCAATGGGAAAGAATCGTGTACTCGTTAATTCAGTAAAGTTTAGGAGTGTTGCTAGTTTTAATGAAATTGTCACTTAATGGTGACTGGATAATACAGGGCTTTTGTGACAATGAAGTAAAAGAGATGTTGCCAAATCTGCCAATCAACTAAATGTTATATTATTTGTACACAGACACTAGTTATAAATGCTAATTACTAATCAATATAATTTATATTAAATTTTCTACAGATGTACTAACTTAAGATTGCAATTGTGTAAAATGTAATATTTACCCTTTTGCATTACCCTTTTACCCTTTAACTAATATATATATATATATAACCTGTAAATTTTCGGCTTTATATGCGAAGTCACAAATTATTGAGCCTAAATTGATTGTTTTTGCTCTTTTACGCATCATGGGTCATTGATCATGGAATATTACATATCTTACCTGAGAACTGGAATTTCCTTTTCCAAGTTTTTAACTTCTGGAATGACTGCAGTTACCATATACTGATGATGAATTGGAACTAATGGATGGTCGGCTCCCACTAGTTTTCCAACCTCTGAAGCCCAGAAACCTGCAGAAGCGTATTGGCTATATCTCGCGGAGGCATAAGCAACATTTGGACCACAGATAAATTAATTCATTGTAACCAATATATAGCTCAAGATTTTTTCACCAAAATGAAAGCTCATTTCGGACATCAAAAACACTAAGGTAATAACCGGAAAGTTAACAGTTTTGCGGATGAAAAAAATCAATATCAGTTTTTTTTGGACTGTTTTTCCAAAAGCAACTGCTGTGGAATTATGGAATTGTGCAAAAGACAAATGTGGAATTGGTCATTTGCGTCAAATTATGCTGTATCGTTCCGGTAAAGTTTCACAAAACTGGGCACAAATGCACGTTCTAGAATTTTAAAACAGCTGTTTAAAGGCCGAAATTTAGACTTCAATTTTAATCGTACACATACATATTTCTTCAGTCAAGGTTGGTGCGTGTTACAAATTTAAACTCCTTGAATTAAAAAACACTGCACATGGGCCAGTTTAAAGATAGCAGGTATACCATCTATGTTTAGCTGTTTGTCTTCACATGCAGTTTAGAAAAAAGCAAAAAAAATTGACTGGTTGTAGCTTTTTGCATTAGTTTCATATACAAATGGTATTGTATGCCGAACTCAACTTTTGATGATGTAAAATCAAAGATTTGTGGGTTCTAAACAAGGACTTACCACAGGCATTAACTATTCTGTTCGCATGCATAACTCCATGAGGTGTGACAACGTCCCAGGTACCATCCGTTCGTGGTTTTAATTCTGTAACAGGTGCTGGCATGTATACTTCTGCTCCGTACTTGCGGGCCCCTACAGCTAGAGCCTGTGTTAGAGAATATGGGTCAATGTGACCATCACCCGGCGTATACAAACCACCTAACACCTGAAACGAATAAAGGGGTGAAATAACAAATCAAGTTGCCATAACGTGTTTTCTTGACGGTTTTCAAAACATAGTACGTAATGTTATGATTCAATTTTGAGCCGTGACCAGGTGACTAGGAAGACCTATGTCAAGGAAGTGTACAGTACAGGAGAAAGGAAGAAAGGAGAGGAAAGGGCCACAGAGGCGAGGATGGGAAGGACTGGGCAGGACAGGGCAGGATGGGAGAGAACAGGACAGGACAGGACAGGACTGAACTCGGCAAGTAAGGGAAGGGAACGGAAGGGAAGAGGAGTGGAGAGTAGAGGACAGGAAAGCAGAGCAGAGAAGAAGAGAAGAGAGATTTGAAGAGAAAAGCGAAGCGAGAAGAGAAGAGGAGAAAGGAAGAAAGAATGAGAAAGAGCGAAAGAGAGAGAGAGAGAGAGAGAGAGAGAGAGAGAGAGAGAGAGAGAGAGAGAGAGAGAGAGAGAGAGAGAGAGAGAGAGAGAGAGAGAGAGAGAGAAAAAAAAAAAAAAAAAAAAGAAGAAGAGAAAAGAGAAGAGAAGAGGAGAAGAGAAGAGAGAAAGAGCGAAAGAGAGAGAGAGAGAGAGAGAGAGAGAGAGAGAGAGAGAGAGAGAGAGAGAGAGAGAGAGAGAGAGAGAGAGAGAGAGAGAGAGAGAGAGAGAGATGAGTACATTATTTAGAGTCACTTTACATGAAAGAGCCAGCCTCTAGGAATCAACATGTTTATTGAGCGCAGACGATCGTTTCGACTATTACAGATTAATAATATTGAAAGTGACTGCAATAGTCGAAACGATCGTCTGCGCTCAACAAACATGTTAACGTCATTCCGTTTAAACCTTAAATGATGGAAGTTCAAATTTGCTTTTGAAAACAGGTATAGCAAAAAAACATGGATAGTGAAAAAAATAGATTAGCCAACTACACTATATCGTATTTTTTCTAGATACAGATTACTTTTCTTACCTTCTCAATGTTTATTATGGGAACCATTTTTAATATTTGTTCAGGATCTACAATATACTGAACAGCCTGATGCCAACCTTGTCTTTGCATTTGATACCTAAATTCATCCATTCTTTCTGGACGTTTAGCAAGTCGAAGGCTACCAGGTGTATGAAGACCAACATCCTGCAAAATTTTGTTGAAAAGTGAAAATAACTTAGAAAATTATACAATATCACTCTTGAGAATAACACATTAAACAGGGCTATAGTTTTCCAATTGAGATTGTTATCAGCGGATTCAGAGTCGTAGCCTTTGAATTATGTCTGATGGACAAGCTGGAAATGTTACCCCACTGTATCAGAGACGCAAAACTACATATCTTATTAATTGTTTCAAAATTTTGAACGACTTGACAATCTTGAGTAAAGATGACTTCTTCGTCCCACTGATCGCCATTACGATCTACGTGGACGGACATTCAATGAAACTGTTCCAGGGTTTCTATCGTACCAACACAAGTGGTCACTTTTTCAAAGAAAGAGTTATTCCCTGCTGGAATGCCTTGCCAGACGCTGTGATTAGTGCCCTAAATGTTAGTAATTTCAAAATACAAATTGAGGGCTCAGCGTCAAACACATGTGGTCAGCTGAGTTACTAAGTTTGAGAGGTAAATTTGAAAAGTAATTGCTGCTGTTGCTGCTGTTAGTTAACGGAATTCATTTTGTCTTAGTGAATCACCAAGACTCTAATCCTGCGTGATAATGGTCAGTTTTGTCTATATGGGGATTTAAGTGCACTCGTCTGGATTATCATAACAATGTAAGCAACTCCAAACATTCAGTAAAAGCTATAATCTGTGCTCGTTAAAATCTTATTGTTATTGACATTTCCAGCAATTCTAGGTTGATGACAATTATAGTGCTGCACTTCTCGAACAAGTATATCATGCCATCCCTCGTCAAAAAGGCCTTTCTACTTGTTTATTCTTTACTTTTGCCTGGTAATATTTGCACATGAATGCATTGAATAAAAGCGGGATGAGAAAGGTTTACTGTGGCACGCTTTGTTATAAACTACCTAAGTTACTTGTGTGCTGTATTTCTAGATGAACTATACTACACGTATAACAAAAAATGTAGTAATTTTACATTCATCAATATCCCCACCTGTCCAGTTTCTGCTTCTAAGGTTTTAAACAGCTCCAAGCTGTAGTAGTGGATTCTCTTTATATTTATTCCTAGGTGATAGTATGTTGTCAACCCAGCCTAAAACAAATTATCAATTCAATGTAGTTATTAATTCAAAATTATTACACAAAACTAGCACAATGAATTAAGTCTTCCTAATTTTAATTCTAACATTACTGATTAGCTCAATATGCTTTTCTTAAATCAAAGTTTGTTTATGACCTGAACTCCCGGTAAGCTTAAACGAAAAAGACGTCAACGTTTAAGAATACCCTGCAAAATTAACAGTGACGCACTGAAGCTTTTGTATTGAGCCTGCCAACATGAATTCAAATCAGTTTGTTATTTTGATGAATTTCGCGCCAGTCTACAGTAACGAATACCACTATAATCAATTTTGCTTATTTACTTAATTCTATTAAATTATTATAACTTTATTTAGCAGCTAGTTCGATGAGTCTGCATGTGTTTCAATAAACGTACGCGGTGTGGTACAGAAATAGCCTTGGCCAAAGTTCAAAACGATATTCAATGCCTGTAGATTAATAGAAAGTCACAACCCCAACTGGGATTGTAGGCATAATGCAGAAAGTCAAGTAAAAACTATTTTTATTGTACAAATTGGCAAGGTTACAATTCCAATGACATGAGTATATAATTGTAATTTGTTTAATTTCATAATTTCTAAAATTAGTGCTACCAGGAAACAGAGTTAACGTTTGTCAAGTGGTCATGGCGTGCGCCTAGTAACAAAAGTTGAACAATGTCGAACCTAGTCAGTAAATAAATTGGTGATCATAGGAAAAACTACCTTTTAGCGGTGTCGCCTGTCATGACGCCTCTGGCTATTTACCTCATTAAAGAACAGTAAATTCACTTCCTTTACTTTAGACACCACTACTTAAGACATCGCCGATAATGACCTGGATATCGGTCCCATCATCATCTTGCTGTTGAGTGTTAAATACTGGCTTGCAGAGTGGGGCGAATAAAGGCGAATAAGTTAGGTGAATAAAACCCTTGCATTCGGCACCTCGGAATGCTCGGATTCGCGTAATTATAATAATTACTCTGTGTTTTCGCTGATGATTCGTAAGTTGCATAATTACATCAAAGGAAGATTTCGAGAACTTGGGTAAGTGCTCGATGATAAAGTGTCACCATGCGTCGCTAGTAGGAAAATAACAAGTGTAAGCTTTCCTGTTGAACTGCGGCCCTTTTATTATTGTTATTGTTTTGCACGTTTCTTTTTTTAAAAAATTACCATTATTTGTTTACTACGGCATTACGACGACAATAAATAAAATAGGTTAAGCTACATTAAGAAGCCAGGCATGCTCAGCAACGGTGAATCATTTTGGCAGGCAGGTAAGCCAGTTCGTCACAGCTATAAAGAAAAGTTGAGTATTATTTCACGTGTAGGATTCGTAAGTGTAGGGAAAACGCGCCCATTTTTTCTGTGAGCGGCTCTGGTTCAACGCTGAGCGAAGCTTAATTCTTTTTATTGTTTCTGATTCTTTAATGTAGGGGATACGTCGTTACCTTATAGGCACGTGCCGGTAACCAAAAGTTTAAATGATGACCTATCTTGGTCAAAAGAACCTGCTTGGGGTCAGCACTTATAATCCGAGGGCGTTTGGCTCAAATCTGGATTGCATCCTGCGTTTCTCATTTCCTGCCAGCATAGTTTCAAAATTCCAACAATTGTTGGTTACTTTATCGTTAACTGTATGAGCAAAATATATAAAACTTACAACTGATATAGACTAGAATACATACAGCGTGCCAAGTCGAACCAGCAGTGAGCTCTGATTTTTCGAGCAACACAACATCTTTCTGACCCGCCTTGGCAAGATGATAAGCAACGCTGGCCCCTACGCAACCACCACCAATTACTACAGTGTCTGCTGAATCACGCCATGCTTTGTTAAGAGGTCGAGGCTGACTGAAAAAAATTATTAAAAATATTTTATACTTTGTATAAAAAAGTGATTATAGAAGTCTCATCGTTTTTTATCGATTTTTATGGCACCATGACAGACTTTCATACAAAATTGACGTCAAAAGGTTTAAACCTTGGTTTAGTGTTCAACATGTTTAATTACAAGTCAGTAGCTTAATTAATATTAGCATTTCATTTGCAAACCATTTTCAAAAATACCTAGATATTTTTTGCAGAATTTAATAAAATGCAACTTTGATAGTTGGCTATCTGAGCGCTTTAATTCAGTCTATATTTAGGACTAAAATATGAAGCAATTCAATTCAATTTAATCCAATTTAATACATTTAAAAGAGCTAAATAAATTTTAGAAACTAATTACGTAATATTTCATTCCATTTTACAAAAAAACCAAGAGCTGACACGTCTATGTGATAATGTGAGTGAAAACGCTATGCAATGCAATCAATACTCCCCGTAGCGTGCGTTACTTGCACCGTGCCACTTCCGGTCCCAATTACACATGTAGATCCCGTGCTAGGAGTGCGAAAACTCTTATTTTTTGCGAATATCTTAATTTATATGAAAAGCAGAATAAGATTAATGTTACTTACCTCACTTCTGTAGAGAAAAGGCAAGATTGAACGCCGGTAACTTTGAAATTTTTTATCACTTTTTCAACACACTTACAGTACTTATTCATATTTGTAGCTGTACATGCATAACAACAGTTTTAACTATTAAAACAAAGGTTCCTACGTGGTAAGTGCAAGAACCGAACACATCTAGTGAGTTTCCTAACGTATAGAATGCGTAAATAAACATGACCTCTGTGAACGGCCTTGAGACGTACGAGTAGATCTGGGAGATTCCGGTAAAAAATTCTAGGCCTAGTAGTTTTTGCAACACTATTTCTACTCTTACAAGAGCGATGATTGCTTTTTGTTACTTGCCACAATAGTTTGCTTGGTTGGTTTACATGTATTAGGATGTAAGTGGCAAAATGGCAGAAACAAGCACTGACCGATGGTTCGTTCCACCCTTGGAAAATAGAGCAATGTTAGTTCCAAGCAGTTTGAGGCAGTCTATACCGAACCGTGCAGTGTTATATAAACAACTTAGTAAACCGCCTTTTCTTACTTTTCTGTGGTCTTTTGACTCTTAAAATAAGTTCAAAAGAGTGAAGGATCCAGATATCGAAAAAAATTAATATCCGACTACACAGTTTATCAAGTACCGTTATAATGTACGTAAAACACGGAAAGCAAAATGACTGGCATGCACGACGTTGAAGTAAATACTCCGTGAAAAGTAGCCATCCATTTTGCCATTTGACATTTCACCAATGCACTAGATCTTTTCGCCAATTATATAGTTCGCCAGTTACACAGATCACCATTGGTACATTTCGTCAACATACACTTCGCCGCGTGCACAATTTTGCTGGTCAGACACTTTGCCAATACCGCAATTTGTAGTGCACCATTTTGCCAGTGCACACTTCACCAGATATACATTTTGTCAGCGCGCATTTTGATAGTGCAGGCTTCGCCAGTGGTATACTTTTCCAGTGATTTCGTCCAGCTGGCAAGTTTGTACACTGGCGAAGCTGTCGTATATTTCCGATGAAATACCACAGAAGTATATAATGACGAAAGAATGCTATTGAGCTTTTTGGTTCTGTTAACTTTGCTTAATCTCTTTAGGGAGCTCACTATACTGTAGTAAAGTGTTGCCACTTTTACCATTGTACTATATACTTACCTAAATTGCTTTTTATTAAATTTGCAATTACAGCTTGTTCTTAATTTACAATTTAGTTCATCTACCATTTAATTGAATCTACATGTATTTAACTTAAATTGAACACACCCACTATACAAAACTACTGAATTTAATAGACTGCATATACACTCAGTAACTATGTCTCGTTGGCATATTTGCTCTGACTGCTAATTTAAACATTAATGCCACGAATTACTAATGACCCAGGTGATTGTAAACCGAATAAGAATGCAGTTTTACGCATATATATGTTTCTTTAGAGAAGGCCTTGTGAACTTACGGCCCTTGAGTGTTTTAAAGCAAAAAGAGAACAGAGACCTGACTACCAATCTTTTGTAGAACTAGACATGTTGAATGCAGTGTTTGATGAAATTCGATCTGCATGGACCACGGCAATGTTTGACACAATATTAGCGGACTGGGGTTTGGTTTCAGTAGC
Source organism: Tubiluchus corallicola (assembly GCA_030141605.1). Classification (NCBI taxonomy): domain Eukaryota; kingdom Metazoa; phylum Priapulida; class Priapulimorpha; order Priapulimorphida; family Tubiluchidae; genus Tubiluchus; species Tubiluchus corallicola. The sequence continues at coordinate 59,357 of JAQGDQ010000987.1, read as the reverse complement.
TGTGTTGTTTGTCCACAAAAGTGACTTGTTACGTAAGTAAAAATCAAGCATTGCCTTCCTACTAGAGTAGAATCACGACAGATGCAGAAGCTAAGCTTTATAGAGCAAGGACTGCCTTTGGGGAAACTTTGTTTTCCTTTTTTATTTTGATTGTTCGTTTTTCTTTCTTCTGTTTGTTGCTTTTCTTTTTTTATTGTTTTCTTTTTTCTTTATTTGTCTTTTCTTTTATTTGTCTTTATTTCTCTTTTCCTCTTTCATTTTTATTTTTTATTTTCCTCCTACCTGCCTTTCTTCTTTCTTTCTTTCTTTTTTCTTTCTTTCTTTCTTTCTTTCTTTCTTTCTTTCTTTCTTTCTTTCTTTCTTTCTTTCTTTCTTGCTTGCTTGCTTGCTTTCTTTCTTTCTTTCTTTCTTTCTCCCTTTCTTCCAGTTTGTGTCTTTGTCGTTTTTCCCCAAGTTTTGTTTTTCTGTTTTCCTCCTTACTGTCTCCCGGTTTTTAAATTTCAAGTTAATTCCTCCCTTTTTGTTTTTTCTTCACGAGTCATAATTTCTTTTTTTGTTTCCATTTTCACTGATGTGATCTTTTGGATCGGTGCCTTCTTAATTTAATGTCTGTTTATATTTAAAACATCTTCGAAATGACGTTCATGTTTGAAACCTTGATTGATTTGCCAAAACTCCTCCTGCTGGTCTCCGCGAAACAAATTCCTTCTGCTTCCCATTACAGCTCTGGCTTCCGTAAAACAATAAGAAACCAAAAAACTAAAATTTTACTGTTTGATAGTATTTTTATAACAATGTGATTGCATAAACAAACAAAATAACTATGATAAACAATGATGGCCCTGTCAGTGTCACAACTGCTTAAACCCATGGAGACAAAATGTTTGCGTGTTTACATAACAATAACCACAATAATAATAATAATAATAGCAACAACAATGATGATGAAGGAGTTACTTACTGCCTAGAACTCTATGGTAATAAATTTTCAAGTTTGATGGTATTCTGATTAAGAACAATGTCAAAATGCGTTTTTGCAACACTTGCAATCCTGCAATTTGACATCTTTTCTTTCGCTTGCTACACAAAGAGAGAAACGTCTCAACCCGGTATACAAATATAAACAATAAAATAAACAAAACTAATATCATTGAGTTTATGCCATGAAAGTATGTACATTGTACAAAAGGTAGGAATACTATTGCAGTATACTATTGGGTGAGCGATGAGATTACCATCCAGTTCTTACGGGAACTTTCTCTTTGGGACCAGAGTGAACAGGAAGAGAGTCAACTCTAACAGCTTGGAACTGAATTCTGGGTTGTCGCTCAAACGCGTAGGCGCTACCTTCTTCGACTTTGCCGGCACCGCTGGCTTCCTGAGTGTAGCTTTGTTCAGCATTCTGAGTTGCTGATCTTGCGGCTTCAAGTGTGATACCAGCTTCACCTTTTCCGGTTCCGGCTCGGTTGGCACTACTCTGCTCATACTCTCTGGCACTTCCTTTACGGTAGGTCTTTCCGACGACCACATTTTCTTGTACGGTTTGGGTCTGGGGTGCGAGTTGTCTTGCCTCATTGCGGGCACCATTGAAATCGAAAGCCTCAACATCAACATAGTTGCCAGAAAATGGGTTGATTCCATAGGCTTGTGAGTCGATGTTGCCATAGTTACGAACATCAACAGCACCGCCAATACCAACACCGCCAATACCAGCACCGCCAATACGAGCACCGCCAATACCAGCACCGCCAATACCAGCACCGCCAATACGAGCACCGCCAATACCAGCACCGCCAATACCAGCACCGCCAACACCAGTACCGCCGATGAATCCGCTAGTGCCTCCAAATCCTCCAAGACCACCTCCAACACGGCTAACACCGAAATTGCCAGCTCCTCCTCCAACGCCACCAAAGCCACCAATGCCACCGCCAAAGCTGCCTCCGGACACACCACCACCGATGCCTCCAAATCCGCCAACACCACCAGCGCCCAATCCTACTCCAACGCCAGTGCCAATTCCGCCTCCCACGAAACCTCTGCCAGAATATCCGCCTACGCCACCGCCTAAGCCACCACCTAAGCCGCCACTTACTCCACCTAATCCATATCCTCCACCATAGAGGCCTCCTCCACCATACTGTCCACCTCCAACGCCGAGTGAGATTCCGCCGACATTTCCTAAGCTGCCTCCTCCTCCTCCATATCCTCCTCCGCCACCTCCAAGTCCGCTGCAGAGAATACTAGACACACTCCCTAGGAGCACAAGAACAGAAAGAGTCCTCATTTCAACCTAAAAATAAAATATAAACACAGATATATGCATTGGAACCGTTGAAAAAATTAAAAACGTCTAACATACCCTACTGATTTCCCTTTCATACTTTACTTTTCTGTTCATGGCTCTTCTGTATATGTAATGCAGATACGTGGTGTGACAAAACTCTTGGCATTATTAGAAACACGAAAATAGTGGTTACTCAATTTCACACCAGAGTGCGCTGCTGCTTTATTTTCATTCGGCTACCTCCTTACATCTGCTACAACGCTTTTAGCTGATGCCCAATTTCTAGTTAATTAAAACTTATTTAGTAATTTGATATTTTTACAGTTTTGATTTAGCATAACCACATTCTAATTAAACTGCTAGATAGTCACAGTAGTGAAATAGCTGTATTTTTTCTAGAAACACCAACGTTGTTCTATTACGAGGTCCTTTTAAATGCTACAATAAACGAATCAGGGCACACTGCACGCTCTTTTTAATTATTTGTATTTTAAATTACGAATACTTTTCAAGTCACAAATGCTATTTTTAGTTAAATTTTTTATTTTATTTGTTGAACAATGACCATTGCCTGATTATTTTGTCTTTATATGTTTATAATTTTTAAGGAACCTCTCGAAATAATATTTGTATAGGTCATCATATTTAACGTCTTTTTTGTTGTAAATTTTAATTTAAAATTCTCTTCGTGACAAAAGTCGCGTGTTGCCAATTGCTGTTAAAAATTTATAATGAAAGTGTAATTTTTTTTGTACAGCACAATGTTTTAATGGTGATACTGGTTTGCTAAAGAAAAAATAAAAACAAAGTGTGCCTTCAAACATTGTAGTGTGACATGATAAAAGTCATATAACTTTTCTGTATGTTCTCTCAAGTCAGCGCTGTTTTCAAGAGGGTTGTTTTGCTATTTTCCAAAATCTTATATCGCTTTAAGTATCTTTAACGTAAATGTGTGAAAATGATTATTTTTCAAAAGGCTGACTCTCCAAGAGTGAAAAATTCTTTGCAAACAATAATATATTCTCGCGCATTCCCAAGATCCAAAACAGTATGCCTATTCATGCAATATATTAATGATATAAACGCGCGAAAACAAAAAAATTACACCTCCACCGGGATTTGTCCCCAAAATCTTCTGCTTTTTAAACAGCTATGTTATTTAAACATTATCATTCAATATTTAAAACAAAGAGATAAGTGTGAGTAGGAAAAATAGATTGAACGGCTTTTTGAGAATTTACAGCTTTTTAAATGGAATTTGGTAATAAATTTTAATAAATTTTAACGTGATTTTCTGCTCTTCTTAACTTATAGCAATTAAATTTACTGTATTAATGTATGAAATGCATTTCTTTTCTTTTCTTTTCTGTGTTATTTACAACAACAGATACTCCCATCTGTTTGTGTAACTCTCATCCTTCCTTGCACAGAAAACAGAGTTATTGCTCACTCTGTCTCCAAATTAAATAATAATTAAAATAAATTATACTAAACCAGTACAGTCGCCGCTTCTACTAATGATTCTGGAGATTTCACAGAAACACTAAAGAACGATCACAAGCAATATTGAAAACTAATTTGGAAGAAACGACCACTGTGTATGCGAACAATTTCCCGCTATGAAATTGTTGGAAAATTAATGGTTTTCTTCCAAATGAGTTTTTCTTTTTCTGTTGAAAAACTATCACTTTTGCATGTTCAGAGTGAGAACTATATGTACAACACTCACCACTAAACTAGCTACCCAGGCACAAACTTTTGTTCTCCGTGTGTATAAGCAATTGGCAAGTCATTTACGGCCTCTTTTGGTTATATACGATTTATCGAAATCATTGACCGATAAACTATTATAGCCACCTGTACTATCCGAAACACTCAGAAGAGAGGGCGCTACCAAATCATACGAAAACGACGAAGTTACTAGTTTTTGTAAATGAGTGTGGGTTATGGATATAGATTAATTTTAGGTCTCTTTTTTGAAATAATCACCACATTTCATTGAGATTTATTTTATTTTAATTAAAGCAGAATAGCTTACGCTGTTAAGTGTGTTGTAGATATGCCCACAATGTGATGCACGTTAACCAAGCATTACTGAAAATTACAGTGTCCAGTAGACTTAACATTTATGACACACCTGACACATATTCAAGCGTTATAGAGTAAAGGAACGACAGAGAAAGTTGTACGCGTGACACAGATAGGTGAGAGAATTAGTATGTCAGACAGGTACTACGGCTATATTGTAATAGAACCAAAAGATATAAAAGATATATATACACACACATATATATAAAAACCAATAAATAAACTTGTGTTTTAATAAAAATGATAAAATCAAGATCTTTCATTATACTATCTGTTTTATATAAACAGATAAAAATTTTGTAAAACGGATACAATTTAATAATTTTATACCTTTAAATGGTGAAACTAGGAAGGACACGCCGTGGACAACAACTAGCTAACAGCCCCAGGGTTCGCAGAGACTGTTAAAAGAGGTACCTTTTATTAAACTGAAAGTAACATTTATTTATCTGATAATCTCCACTGACATAAAATTGTCACGCAGTAGTTGAACAGGAAACGACGCAGTCTTGTTCTTAAGGAGATAATATGGCAGAAGACAAGAAAGGACACCAAACTTGATTAAATATGGCGTACTTCGTGAATCTTAAGCGAAAAAAGCGGCGACGAAGCTCGAAAACAGCGAAAGTTAAACAGCACTGAGGATGATTAGTAAAATGAGTGTTTCTGGCTATCTCTTAGCGTACCAACCTGGTTACTTACATATTATACTCCTTAACGGAAGTTGCACACACCTCCAAATGTGGCAAACTCTTTTATTAAGGCAATGAGTGCTGCATCGTCCAGTGACACACACAGAGAGAGAGAGAGAGAGAGAGAGAGAGAGAGAGAGAGAGAGAGAGAGAGAGAGAGAGAGAGAGAGAGAGAGAGAGAGAGAGAGAGAGATGATCAACGCTTTAAAAAGGCATGGTAAGGACTTATGATGCGGAGTTTGAAGCTGCCGCTTAGATTTCTGGGACGGCTATAACAGGAAATCAGTCTGTTCCTGTTTTCAAATTACTGCACTTGCGTATCTGAAGCAAGTATAGTAATTGATGATTATAACAAGCTATCTTTATTAAAATTTAGTCAAATTAAACAGTTGTCTAGGAAATAATTAAATGATTGCTGTAACTGCTAAGTGAAAGTGTTTTCTTTTTATCAAAATAAGAATGAATTATTGATTTGACATGAGTGACCCTATTTTTGTATTGCATTTGAATTGCGTTTCTTTTGACCTATTGTAGAGTTTGTCAAAGCCACGTTTATTCACCTCTCCACATTTTCAATTGACATCTAATATATTATTCTGTGTCATACTTTTATAATGGTACATTACTAAAACAATTTGTGAAATTAAATCTCATTTTTAATTGCAGTCAGATAAAAAAGAAATCCTTATTGAATGGTTCACAAACTTGTATTTGATTTAAACATTAACTATATTGTTGAGAAGTACAACACCTTGTATATGTAAACGTGTATATACCTATTTATCGTATTTGCACATACAGAGAAGGTTTCCACTTTTGGAGTTTTTCTCTGATTGATTCACTTACATTTGAAATTTTTCCAAGTGCCTCCCGTTTGAGATTCGCTAAACTTTTTAGTCGTGGACTCAACTTCACGTAAAACGCTACGCCTTTTTACAAAAGACGTTATAACATTGTTAATTTCGCTAAACTTTTAAATGGACAAAGGCTTAGGGTTATGAAAAGCGACGTATAAAAATTCGAACAATTTTCATTAATTTTAACAGACTTAAAATTATACCTTACAATAATGTTTTACCAAAAAAAAAGAAGACAGAATATTTTTAGCAAGCTAATATTTGCGGGCATTCTAATAGTTTTTTCACGATTATTTCCCTTACAGTATTTAAAAAAATTTACATTCATTAATGTTCCTTTCACTTATTATCTCTCTCAAGTTCAAAGTTGGAATTCGGTTGCGCAGTGACAACCTCTTATCTTCGTTTACCAATCTACAGCAAAAAAATGAATGTACAGCAGTTCGTTCTTCTCTGGTCACAGTCAATTGTACGATTTATGCTTTGATCTCTGATGATAAGAGTCTAGTTCCTCTCTAGAAATTTAAAAGTAAATTATCTGCCGTCGTCTCAACAAGCCTTTCGCTTTTATTCAAGAGGTGTAATGTGCGCTTTTATTTCAATTGCCCTTTCTCCTTGTAACTGCGCTCGATTCCTCAGTCTGTTTGACCATATCTTCAACAGGTACGTTGTCATGTAGGTTTTAGCATATCGCATTATTTGCGTGGGCGAAATCGCGCAATTTCAAGCTGCGTTCGTTTATTTGGATCCCAAATTATTATTAGGCTGTTTGTTACAATATTTTCGCTAAATTTTGTTGACAACTAGAACAAAGATCCCCGAAAAAATTTGTTTATATGAAGAACTATTGAATCTGTGTGAGTTAACCATTAATCTTCAAATAAATCGTTATATACTGTATGCCAATTGAAACTGCATAATGTGACCAATATTGCCCATAACTATAGGGCATCACAGGCAGTGAATTTTTGCTCAGCCAAACACGTATATAATTGTGGCTGGGTATGTAATCATTTATGCGTCAAACGCAATTACCTCCTGGTCAGTGCAAAGAATTACTTTCTTGCATCGACAAAGACAATCTGAATCGACAAAGTAGAAATATCCAAGAAAAGAAGAGAATTGTTGACCAACTTACAAACTAGTTATTATGGTAGACAGAATTGTGGTTTACTTTCTCTGATGCATTGACAGTTGCATAATTGCATTGCTTGTGGACAAATTTATGCGCCGTTGACGTACTAATGATATAGGCAAGGAAAATCATGTTAGTTACTGATAACATAGAGGATGGCAACAGAGTGAGCATTCGATCCTTTCACAGCTTTACAAATATCAAATAAAGCCATATTAGCTTAAATAATAGAAATTATTAGTCAGCTATAGTTCATTATTGTGAGAATATCAGGCAGGGTAACACACATCAAGTGTAACACACATCTTCCATCTGTAAGACTCTGTACGGTTACGGTAAGACTCTAATTGCATGATGAAGGTATAGGGAAAAAATTTACAACACTTCGTTCTCCTTTTGTTCTTAATTTTTTTCAGGAAAAATGTTACTTTTGACCTTGGTTGAACGTACGTTTATACGATCAAATATCTAAAAATACTTAAATAAATCTTTGGTCATTGCCTACAACATAAACTTTAATAATTGGCCCAATTATCTTTCCCGAATGATAAATCTTGTTAATTTAAATGGTTTTTTCAATATATACAGGTAATTTTACTGAAAATAAAATATATAGATTTTTACTAGCCTCTGAGGAAATCATTAATAATTCAGTAAAGTGAAGCCAAAGTTAAACGGGCCTACTTACAGAGCAGTAGCGTTATTTTCTGTTCACTTTTATTCGTGCCCCAAGAGAACAACGCGCCATTCACACTGTAGGAGGAGTATTATTTTGTAGATCGCGCTTTTTTTCGCCTGGCCAATTAGGCACGTTAGCGGATATTTGAAAAATTTGGCAGCAGCTTTGAGCCTTGAGGAGCGCCCTATGTGGTTAACTAGGTAACAAGAAAATATCGCAGCAATGTGCCTGCAATTCGTTAGGTTCCTTACAATCCCTGTTTTTGGTGCCCTGCTGTACCGCAGTATATCACTAGCTCAACAGATTTTGATGATTGACAGTGTTAAACGTTTTCAGGTCAGTATTAATATGGTATGCAGTTCATATACTAAAAATTTCTGTTAACAGTAATTGTGTCAACAGTTTATTCCGTTAACTGCACTCTGTCTCAGAAACTTTAGAAGTTTCCTTAAAACTCGTTGCTGGACGTTTGTGTTTTCTCCAAAAAATACCTTTATCATTAATTTGAAAAGAAAAATCGATAGATTTTGAAATGTGAACAAAAACTGATTTTATATGTCACTGCTTTTGTATAATAGATTTCATCTTCTTATTTTAATACACTCGAAACAACGCAGATTGCAAATATATTCATTTTGACAATTTTAAAATTCCTGGCAGTAACTTTGGGATGCACAAGAATCCAAAATCAGCTGCAGCTGCCCCTCTTGGTATTTTTCGATTTGGCGTGCTATGCAACCCTTAATGAAACCGAAAAACCCACTTTACTCCAGCTCGTCTATCATTACCTGAACTGCGCTGCAGAGTTTGTTAGTTTTAACTAAACAGTAGGTCATTTGAAGCCAAGTTTTGCAGGAGATCATCCGCTCCAGAATAAAGAAAGTTGCTTCGTGGATGAGGAGTGCAAATCACTGCCAGTTAATCAAACACGTGTCGTCTGTAATCGTTAGTGAAATCAGCATCATGAAGTGCTGCTTAATAGAATTTTTAATTTGTGAAAAACGCGTGCAGAACGTGAATGATTAGCTCGTTTTAAACTGGAAAATGACACAGCATTTATTGTTAGCACAAAATTAACACTGAAGTATATTATAGAGAAGTTTTTTGTGATCTGCCATGGAGCTACGCAAAAAATACTAGTTGAACTTTTAGTGCATTGTTCCTCTTTCCTTTTTGTTCTTTGAGGCTCAGTGCAAGTGTCGATAATGCAGTGCTACAACACAACTCAGAATCTGTCACAGAAATAAACCCTCTTGCAGACAAAATGAATTCAAATAACGTTGATGAATCTGTTGAAGGGGGTGACTTTGATGAAACAGGACAATTCATCAATGCGAATAAGAATTGTTTAACTGTCACGGACGAGGCTTTGACGAGTAAAAAAGCGCTCAGTGAAGGAAGGGACATGACAAATCAGTGCAATGGATCCGTGGAATTTAGCATAACTTTATATTCGAAAACTGAGCTGCCGCCTTTGAGTCCTACTGGAGAAATCAAACAAGTCAAATATCCGCGTCGAGTCCATCATGCACATTGTCACAGCAGAATTGTAAGTAGCACGTTTTTAGATAAAACAACAAGCCTGCTTAAATAACATTATGTCATAGCAGTAATATTGTAAATTATTATTATGTGTGTGATATCATAGTATCATGTTCAAAATGTTGTTTTAGATATACCCGTAATCCTAGGACCAAATGTCAGTACAACCTAAAAGTTCGCAAGCGTCAGTTTAAAAGTTTATTTATTTATTTATTACACAAATTTGTACCACAGTGAATTGAAACTAGACACTGTACAGTGTAGACACCACTGAAATTGTACTACAGTAGTTGTAACAGACTGAGTTCCAAAAAGGCTAAAATAAATAGACGAGTCTTAAATTTTTACACATCAAATTTATCACAACAATGCAAAGCGAGTGGGAGTTAGATCCATTCTCTGAGGCCAGCTACAGAAAAAGATCTGTCTGCAAAGGTTTTACAACGATTATGCCGTTCTAATTAATTTATTAATTAACGAAGGGATGACTACAATTTTTCTTAACCTGCGATAGCCTGACGAAAAATCCTACCAAGTTTTAATACAACGATTAAAGTACTTTGGATTTGAAAAAGTGTGACCGACAGAGTGAGTGAGTGACTGAGGTGAAAGGATGAAGAAATCACTGGAAGAACTATCTACTTCTACTTTAGTGAGAGATAAGAAAGGATGTACATTTTGATTGGCAAGATTTATCGCTAGAATTTAAACATGGTATACATCTGCATCAAATGAATCAACAGTTCCTATCAGCTGCAGAGGAACTATTCCTTCCTTTCAAAATCTTTTTTTTGATTTTCCATATGAACGCTAAAATTTTATACAAAGTTTATCAGAGGTGTAACTATCAGTTCACAATCTCCTCTGAGCTCACAATACCCATCCATTTAAGAGTATATAAAGTATATGTGGTGTATTTCGTACCTGGATATCCAACAAAATAAATCGACAACTCTTATTCTTCTAAGATAAAGACCATTGCTTTTAATTTCATGATGTCTTGACACTTTACACTTTAAACTGTCTAGCCCCAATGTAATGTTGAGTTAATCTAATTTGTATAAACAAATTGAGTTGATTGCATTAAATGAGAGATTACATGCGGGGGTTGTGCTCTGTCGTAAAAATAGGAATGATTTGTTAGAGTGAACCTATGCATAATCGTGGGACATCGTTTTATTTCGCGCCCATATACAGTAACAGTAGTTACTGTATCATGATAGTGCAATTGAAAATGCAATGTCAAATGCAAGGGCAACATAAACCGAGGACGAGGACTAACCAAATGCGAGGTTCCCGCGACATCCTGTAACAATATGCGGAAGACTATTCAAACGTGAATAGAACTGATCGAGACTTTATTTATGTTTCACATGCATCCTAAACTGCCATTAAAATCACATGTGTAGACATATAAACAGGCTGCGAAAGTCATGCACAGATGGACCCAATGGTCGGATGGGTCTTCCAAAATCATTCTGATGCGATGTTTGGATTTCGTTACACTTTTTACGTAGGATCTGAAACTTATTTGATCTGATCTATATTTGATAAGCTGTGTCGAAAAGAAGAGCAAGTGCTTCAAATCAGAGAGCGTAGAAAGGAAGATGAGAAAGAGAGGCAGAGAGGGAGAGAGAAGGAGAGGGAATAGAGAGGAATAGAGAGAGGAGAGAGAAGGAGAGAGAGAGAGAGAGAGTGAGAGAGAAAAAAAAACGAAAGTAAAATATTTTGCTACGTAATAGGTGCTGAACAAAAAGCAAATTTGTGCCTTGGTAGGTCATTGGTCTTTTAACATGAGGGTTTTTGACAATTGGGGTGGTAATTTCATCAGGGGCTCCTCTGAACTGATGACCTTCGGTTTTATATAAATAAAACTTGCTCTGAATAAAGTGCATGTAATTGACATATGCATCCAGAAAATACTGTTTCGCAATTAGAAGTATCTTCTCCAAACTAAAATACTAAATGACATGAGTATAAATTCATGAGTTAGGAATGGGCAGCATAATTCAAAGCACAATTTGAAGAGGCTCTTTACGGCAATTGTGAATACGAGTAAGATAATTATAAGAAACCAAAAAAAAAAAATTTGTACGCTATTTTAAAAAGCGCGAATGCTGGTATTGATAAATAAATAGGAAGCAAAAAGGCAGAAAATGACAAATAAGCAAAAACCAACAAAGTAAAAAAAGAAGAAAATTAAAGAAAAAAGAAAGAAAGAAAGAAAGAAAGAAAGAAAGAAAGAAAGAAAGAAAGAAAGAAAGAAAGAAAGAAAGAAAGAAAGACAGACAGACAGACAGACAGACAGAAAGAAAGAAAGAAAGAAAAAGAAACGATAAAAGAGAATCTCCTTTAATTATCATCTTTGCTGTTTTTTGTTAAAAAACATGAAATGTCTTGAGTGTATGACGAATGCATGCTTGTTAGAAAAAACATACATTCGTCATACATTCAAGATCCTTCGTGTTTTTGGCTAATTTACCTATCTTCACACAACAAACCTGAAAAATGTGTATACGATCAGTTTGAAGTGACTCTTTGATTTACAGACACGAGAAAAGGCAAAGGAAACATTGATGAAAAGTACTCTTTACCGATTTGCGCATGCGTGACACAATGCAAAAAATAACTGGAGTCAACATTTTATACACACTTATATCACAAAACTCTTATCATTATAATAAAAACAATAGGTTGGATTTCTTTTTTAGCTTTGACAACCGACAAGAAAACTTAGTGACTTTTAATCGTCCTTTAAATTCAATTCTGTTCAATTCAATTAGAATTAATTCAATTCAATAAATTATAACCTCAACCGCTTTGAATTCCCGTGAAAGCATCGCTGCTAAAAACTCTCGTAAAACTATCAATAGTATGATTTCATTTTTTTGCCTTTTCTCGGTTGAAACACTCACTGACAAAAATTTTATATGCTTAGATAGAGAAATTCACAATATGGTTAGATAAAGCTTTCTAGCCGTGCAAAGCATGATAAATTTTGTAAAAGCCGCTAAAACTGCAGGTCGCATTACACCGGTCACGGCAACCCACTGCCAGTTTTTGCTGATTGTTTCGACTGCAGTTTATTTAATATCGTCAATTCTTAAGGACCACTATCACGGGATAGCATGGTACTTGTATTGAATTTGTATAAATTAGCCACATCTAAATGTAGAATTAAAATGCGTTTGTTCCATTTATCGTTTGACTTGCAAAAATATCTCAGTATTATGGTGTGGTAGCTGCTGAAGACTATCTCTCACAGTTATAACTACATTAACCGTACAGCCTATAAGAAAATGGCAATGGCAACACGACGACTTGTAGCCGTTGAGAAGTGTTAACAATTACATCTTTGACCAGAAGTCACTTTATATAATTCAATTTAATTTATTGGGTTAACAATTAATATTCACAAATGCATTATAATTATTATACTAACATATTTACAAAGCATTAATGACAATAACACAGATTACATAAATTACAACATCATAATTTGATGCATAATACACCTAATTGACACACATAACAATTAAATGTTAGAATAATATAATAAACATAACAATAATCAGACGTGTAGACGATATAATACTGTTTCTAATACTATTTTGTTCTTATCCTATTTGCTCGTAGTATATTCACTCTTATTCTATTCCAAGTGAACCAGCTGACTTTTAATCATTGTAACCAGTGTTAGAGTGGTTACACGTCTATGATGTGAATCAAGCAAGCCTGTTTATAAATGTTATAGCATCGATGCATCCAATGCAAGCGCCTCAGAATTAGGAACAGAACAGCTGCCATTAGCAATTTACAACAAACTGCGTTACCCCAAACCCTAACAGTTGCTATAACCACTCATCAGTTATGACAACCAATGGGCTATGTTACTTCGGGCACATAGTTTCATCGAAATTTATGCTCTGTTTCACACACTCTGCCAGTGCAAATGAAGTTTTTAACCAAAACACCGCTCTTGCAGATATAAATAAGTACAGCGTCTAGCATGATGAAAAGAGCAAGTTGATCAAGCAAAGGTGAAAAGCCGGTCTGGCATATATTGCAGGAGAAAAGCTGTTTTAAACCTGTTAGTTTTTTTAAATCTTGCAGAAGGCTGAAAGATGTGCGTTTAATAGCGAAATTAGCGTTGCTCTGACTGGTTGATTTAATAGAACACGATTAATAATACCAAATGCTAGCCAATAGTCGGAGTACCATCAACTGCGCGGGTGGAATGTTATTCAAATTAGCGCAAGCGCAATTGCTCATTTGTATGCAGTTTCTTACGTGTGGTTTTTCATGCCCTTCTTCCGTTCCGTAAACGACAAAGAAATCAATTACAAAACTTCCTCAACACAATATCAATTTCAGTACTTTCCCAAATTAGCTGGCAACTAACGATAACATTAATTAATTATAACTGTGATAGTCAGAATTTTTATAAACCATTGCCGTTTATTTTACCAATTATTGCCCATTGCGGGTAATGAGTTGAAGAAAGAAGGCACTGAAAAATTGACACTAGTCGGGATTTGAACCCGAGACCTGAGAGTATTAGTTCCATACTCTACCGCTTGAGTTACCAGCCTCCTACCTTTTACCTTAACTTACTCCACCTGCGTGATTCACGAGAACTTTTTTGTAATATAAGCAATCACTCGTACATCTTCATGTTTTTACCATCATATGTTGATCCAGAGTCGCACAATAAATAAAAATTTTTATAGTTTTTTATTCAAATATGTTGAACCATGTTTGCACTTGAACCTTTTTTGAATAAAAAAGTCCAAAAATCCACTTAATGCGGGATATTTGCACTAGTACACAGATACTTTTTGTTATTGTTTTTGTTATTGCTTCTTTTGCACTTGTCTGCCATTTTGAAAACTTTGGCAATCGATAGCTAGGTGCACACCGGAGTCCAGGTATGAAAAACGTATTATTTGCTCTTCCCGTACAACATTGATGTGGTTGTTTGCTATGTTATAACTTGATTTAGCAATTCACAAGCAATAGCAGGTTTTTGCATTCTTGGCATTTTGGATATTCTGCAGAACCGCTTCTTACGCAACAGTTTCCGTAAGAAAAATAGTTTTTATTTTAAATTTTGTATTATTTAAATTGGTGCTTATTTAATCTTTTTTGTGGTTTTGTGGCCTATAAATGGGTTCTGACTTTAATTCAAGTATCTCAAAACAACCGATTTTTTCTTCAGCTTTTGCTTTATGCATTTAAAGAATAGTAAAGCATCTTCCTCTGAAGACAGCCATTTAAATGTTTCTAAACTAATGTAAGATTAAATACACACACACACACACGCACGCACGCACGCACCACGCACGCACGCACGCACACACACACACACACACACATACACACACACACACACGGCATTCAAAACTGGGCGACGCAAAATGCTAGTTAAAAATAAGCCAAAATTTGACTTGGCGACAAACAGAACGAAGAAATTTTATGAGCTGCCACAATGTTTGCTATTGACAGTCGGATACGTTGTATACGATTTGCTGGTATGCTGCTTCCAGTACGCAGTATACATTTCTTATGTGCAATATTCTTCTACGTTGTATCTAATAGGCAAATAAAGATCTTTTCTGTCTATCTATCTATCTACTATCTATCTGTCTGTCTGTCTGCTGTCTGTATGTCTATTTGTATATCTGTCTATCTAACTACCTACCTGCCACCTACCTACCTACCTACCTACCTACCTACCTACCTACCTACTTACCTGTCTATTTATCTATCTATCTATCTATCTATCTGTCTGTCTGTCTGTCTGTCTGTCTGTCTGTCTGTCTGTCTGTCTATCTATCTAGCTAGCTACCTACCTACCTACCTACCTACCTACCTACCTACCTACCTACCTACCTACCTAGTTCTCTCTATCTCTCTCTCTCTCTCTCTCTCTCTCTCTCTCTCCTCTCTCTTTCTCCATTCATCCATCCATCCAGGATAGCTGGACATAAACATTCATTTCTATTACTTTTGTTTCAAAATGGCCGCCTCACAATAAACGAAATCATACCGATTACCCCATGCATTGAAAAATTTCTTTTTCGTATACACGCAGTGCTATGCAGAGAGACATTTCATTTTGTTTTGTTAATTGATAACAACAGTGTTTTACCGTAATATGGTTTTATGGTCGCTATTAATGTAGCTTAAGTTACGTAATTTTGTAGTCATGGGCCTGCTTGCAGGCTTCAAACCATGCTCCTATATGTATGGCATTAATATAAATGTTGAAACGTCAGGCAAATGAAGATGTTATCTCTCTGCGTGTTGGTGCTGCTGAGGGCGAATTATGACCTCTTGGGGACTTCAGCCTAATGAAATTAGGGGACCCCTTCAGACGAAGCCTTCCTCTTATTTGCGTGCATTCGCCTCGAATATTTACTTGCGATATATTTTAGCAACAGTTGCACAGCTGGAGGTCCAATATTTCAAATAAATGGCTTCAATGAGGGCTCTTATCTAAAATAAAGGGTCTCAAATGAGGGCCCTTTGTCCCAAATAAAATGTCTTTCAAATAAAAGGGATCTTGCATCTCAGATGCGGAGCCACTTTAATCTAGCCTTCTTTTTTAAAGTCAGCAATGCAAAGTATGGACCCCAAAGCTTGTGGAGCCCTATGCTGCTTCCTATACTAGCCTATCCAGCCCTGGTCATTTTTGAAAAATAACGACTTTGTCGAATTCACTACACCACCTAAATTATTTGTCTCCTTGCAGCAAATGAATAGCTGAAGTAAGACCATAGAGTGGTTATATATGAGATTCGTTTACCGAAATTATGACTTTTGAATGGCTACTGCTCCCTAGAAGGTGCAGCCCGGCTTAAAAGCAGTTTAACATAAATATGTCGTCCATCCATATAACTCTGCCTCCTGGTTAATGTTGGCTTCATAGTTTCGCGTTTCTGCAAGCCACCAGAGTAACCTAGTGAGATTAAGAGATCTAACTTGATGCAAAATAGATAGAGATTAGGTCTAGAGACCACAAACGTATTTTGATAGCTAGTGGTAAACCTGCTACCAAAATAGCTAGTTACGAACGTGTAAGCATCCCCTCCTGCGAGCACTTGTCTCTAAACTAATTCCGTACTTATGCTATGCAGTTATTATATACGAAATGAGATGTTGGCTAGGAATGAATTTAGTTCAGTGGTTAGAAGCATATTTTCAACGATATACCAAAAAGTAGCAAGCGCTAAAAGTTATCATAAAAAATCTTTTTTAACAGTTTTAAGTTTCAATATTTTCTGATTCTATACTTTTTGTGAACTACATTCTAGTTTATTAAAAAATTCCGTATTTTAAAGTCAATAGCATTAATGAATCTAAAAAAGCATGTTTTTGGTACAGATTATCAAATAAATGTTGCTAAATATTTATAACGATTTTTTATTTGCAATACAGATATGTTCGTGAGTATAAAATTAGGCAGGCGAATGGTAATCACCTTGTTCCTAAATGGGAAACTAAAGTATTAAACAATTTAATCAGGTACAATGGTACCAACGAACACAATAAATGATATTCGTTGAACAATAAATAACATTAAATATTATAAATAAAATAATAATGCTGTAAAACTTCTCAAAATCTATAGCATTTCAAAGTTGAAAGAAAAAGCATTATTTAGCAATTCATTAAAGGTGATTCTAAGATAGTATATAAATAAATATTTGTATGTGACGTTTTAGTTGCTAATTATGTCACTCAAAAATTTTTACCCAAAAATCATCAGATGTTATACTGTATATTACATGAACGTTTCGACAAAATACTTTCGCGCAAGATTACTATTTACTTCTGTAATGTAAATTAAAGTAAAGCTCGACAACTCGCACTTTTTTAATTGCAATAGGTTTATCTTTTTAGAAAACTATTAGCATCTGAAACTAAAAAATAATTTCAACAGTGTTAGGCTTTGTTTCTGGAAGCGGCAATTTGAAGCGAGCGGGAAGGGGGTGTTTCCAATATAATTTTAAGATATTCCAGGATACACTTTTAACCTAGTTTAGTTACACCCTGTTAACTTAAAACTGGGTTTGATTTTCTGAGGGTATAACGAATGGGGATACTAAATAGACACAACACGTCACTGTTATTAGACTACCTGCAAAATAGTCAATCTTGAACCTACTTATGCACTAGCGGTCGCGATGCCAGCAAATTTATTAATAATCGTAACTGGGATTTTTGAAAAAATTCGAATTCAGTCATTATACCCAAAATGTTGCATTTTATTTATACGATATGGTAGTTTAGGTATCAGAATGGCTCAAATGTGAATATGTGAATTTTGGAGTAAGGTTTGTTGCACTCTTTGCTTCAATTTTAATGTAAAGAGAACAGATGTGGCAATATTGTATGATGTATGTATGCCAATATGGACAAATTTGTTCATTTTCATTTTTAATTACTAACAAAATTATTATTTAAAATTTTAATTATTAATACCAAAATCATGAAAATTTTTTTACGAATAAAAGATTAATATTAATAATGATGATGATGTTGATGATGATATTGATGATGATGATGATGATGATGATGATAAGTCGTATTGGCTGTTTCAGCCTGTTTGTAACAAAGTGTGCATATTGTTATTTTTACTTTTTACATTGTATTGAATACTTAAATAACAACATAAACGGATATTATTAGAAAGCATGATGGCTTACACTATTTTTATATTTCAGACGGAACAGGTGCTGGTTAGCGATCAATTACCAAAGCGAAAGATCATTCATTCCTCAGTTGCTTCAGTGAAATTGAACGAAATCAGTTACAGATTCAGCAAAAGTAGCCAAATCACCGATATATCGGATTTCTTGTCAACAAACAAAATATCAGCATCTTCACCACTGGACGCTCGACCTTGCCACTTAGCAACGCCAGAAAAAGAATCGGGAAGATCTGATACGCTTGGCAACGAAAATGTAGCAAATGTTACAGATTTAGTTCACGAAAATGGCAATAGTGAAAAGAGGAGATTAAAAACCAATGACATTTCCTCGCTGCTCATAAGAGGCAGCTCGAACAACAATGATTCAAATTTGAATCCGATGATGGTAGTAACTCGCCCTACGTTGCTCCCGATACATCGCCGCATGTCATGCCCAGTAGCCAGTTCAGGCCCCATGGAGAAAGCCAAATTAGGAGAAACGGGGGAACCACATCGTTATTTAGCAATTAATGAAGAACAGCAAAGTGCAAATAATAAGGTAACAAAAAGCTCAAACGACTTAGCAGCCTCAAGTGAAACGAGTCTTTCAGAACATTTAGGATCATTGCCAGATCTAGGAGGTGCTCGGTCCACAGTGTCAGATCATTCAGTTTCGTTACAGGGGCCAAAAAAAGAACTCTATGAAGCTGGTCGGAAATCGCTGGAAAAGTCGCAAACGAGTACATTTCCGAGAACGAAGAAGCGTTCTAGATACATCTACCAGCAGCTTGGACTACTGTCCGAGGTCATGCACAATCTTAGTGTTTACAAGAATCGCAAATCTATGAATATTTTTAAGCAATCTCCGTCGCCTCCCACCAGTCGACATAAACAACAAAGCCCGGGACAAAAGCGAAAGTTCTTTTCTACTCACAAACAACAGAAGGTATCTGCTCAGAAAGATGTAGGTGATGATGGCAAGACTGCGTCTGGTAAGTTTACAATAAAAACGCTCATAACGTTGCTACGGGCCAGTAACAAAATGCATGAGACTACCGCCCGGGCTGGAGGTAGATTCACAAAGATTCCATAACCTATATGACATAAACCAAACCATGATCCACATCCATGAAAACCCTATATTCTACTGGCTCATATCCCGGCAGAGAAAACGTATACCATGCAACCTCCATCCAGCTCTATAATATGACAACAGAAATGTGGAATTTGATTTCGAATACGCTTCACAGTTCGTTACGTAGCAGTGTCACAAAATTCGAGTTTAAGAACTACGAAAAGTTATTTAAAAAAAGTAATAGGGTAAAATGGGTTAATGTCGAACACAAATGCGCTTTTCAGGTTTCTAAATGCTCTACATTTTTACAATTTTGTCGGAATAATATCTGATAAACTAAAACCATATTGTTAACGAATCAGGGAGAACTTAAAAGGGTGTGGCTGCATAAAATGTAAAGTACCGTGACAATTAGATGCTTTGCTACGTTCATTGCAGGTAATGAAGCATTTCTGAACAGACTGCTACTGTAAATAATCAATGCGTTATATATATATATATATATATATATATATATAAATTCTTTATTTGTCATTAAAAATGGCTTACTTATTACAATAGAATTGAGTAATCCTCAGCGTAATGTTAAAAACAACACTATTCAAGACAAATGCGTCCAGTGCAGACTAAAAAAAACTAAAGTGTAAAACTAAGGCCTAATTATATACAATAAATGAACATATTTACAAACACAATATTAAAATATTTTTACAAAACAATATTACAAAAAAACATTAAATTTTACAAGACATATTTTAGGTCGGTTTATCAGCAAATTAAAAGAAGTTAATACTGTTAAGGACAAACGTACTTGTATGTTCTTGACCAAACGGTTGCTAGAAGACGAAGTGCTAGGCAATGGTGAATATGCCAGTCTAAAGATGTGATGTGGCAGTATTAACAATGAAAGGAAAAATAAAGTTCAGTTAACTTAATGAGTTTTAGGAAAACGTAAAACTCACTGTCCGACATTAGCCCATTTACCATAGATAAGTCATTGAGTTATAGATTATTGAACCGTGATCAACGATACTTTTAGTAAAACCGCCTCAAGCAACATAATAATTACTGTACAGTAAGTATTTTTAATTAGGAGGCTTGGGCCCCGTATAAGAATCATATCCAAATGACGAATTAAAAAGCCATACAAGCCACCTATATGACCCACTGACACATTCCCAACTGAATCACGCTATTTGTGCCGCTTATTTACAAGCAAATGAGAATAATCCACGTGGTCATCTGGTCAACTTAATTATTCTTTGAATATTTGATAGAAAGAGCATGTCGTATTATTGTAAGTTTGTCAGTTTTCACTAAAACTAAAACAGATTTAATATAAAGTAAAATTTTTATTTTGAAAAATAAATTAATATACTTATTATGTAAAAAAAAATTATGAAGACAGGTTACTCTAGCGCTTTCATTCGGATTGTCGATTTACACAGTCAATGAGACCTCCCTATTGTTGATTTATGCAATCAATGAGACCTAGCTGTTGTCCATTTGCGCAGTCAATGAGACCTAACTATTGCCAATTTATGCAGTCAATGAGACCTAGCTATTGTCGATTTGCCCAGTCAATGAGACCTAACTATTGCCCATTTATGCAGTCAATGAGACCTAGCTACCAAGTAAAATAAACATTATTTTTATTTTGGTTAGTGTGTTCATTCTATCAAACCAAATTGTAAGATATCTTTCAACATTGATGTAAACCAAAAGACAGTGTGTGTGAACTCGTTTCAGTTTAGTCAAATAAACCTACTACATATTATGCACTCTTACTGAAAAACTTTGCTGAAAAAAAAACAAGTGTAATCTAAGCTTTGACGTTTTAAGCAAGCAGTCGATTATAGGCTAAAAGTACGTCAATCAAACTGAAAAAATGTCAAGTTGCAATTAGTAAAAAATTTGATGCTTTTTTCGCTTTCAGAGAGCAGCTGCAAGAATACCAGACCACTTCCGGTTGCATTTACAGACGCGTCTTGCCAACTTATAAAGAGTTCTTCTTGGCCAAGAGTTCAAAAGCTGATACTATAAATAAGGCCTATTCTTTTATATTTCTCACGATAAATATGTTAATAAATGTAATAACTGATATATTAAATACACATTTAACTTTACACTTTATATTATTTTAACGGAATTTAATTTGTTAAATTTGGTTTATCAGCCTACAGTAGGAGCAAGAAAAGATTTGGAAGAGAGGAGAGACAAAAGGAGAGAGAGCGGGAGGGAGGGAGAGAGAGCAGGAGGGAAGGAGGGAGAGAGAGAGAGAGAGAGAGAGAGAGAGAGAGAGAGAGAGAGAGAGAGAGAGAGAGAGAGAGAGAGAGAGAGAGAGAGAGAGAGAGAGAGAGAGAGAGAGAGAGAGAGAGAGAGAGAGAGAGAGGGGGGATACAAAGAGAGAAAAAAGCAGAGATCTGTACCAAATTTACTCATTCGAATCTGCGACATTGTCTACAGTTCAATGCTGCATTTACAGCTTTACAATTTTCTTATTTTACTTTTTCATTTTCAGTGTACAGTAAACATTTTCTTCATTTTCTTCATCATTCTCATTATTACTGCTTGAAAAATAAACAGTCTCTTACCAATTGCAAAGTAGTAGCTTCAGCAACACACATCAGTATTTAATTTGATTCAGGTATTTCACGTATGATCATGAATGTGCGCAGTATCAGAACACTTGTCAGAAAGTACAAGAAACAACCTAAAAAGAAGTCCAATAAAATTTTAAAAAAGTTTTATTCGAAAATGATCAGTTATTACATTATTATACATATACCCATAATACATGCAACGATAATTATCATATTGCCAGTTGAAAGATCAAGATATCATGATGTAATACAAAAACATTTTGTTAAATAAAAAAGTAAATTTATTGTTTACATTTTAGCCAAAATATAACTAGTTAGACATTATGTACTCTAATTAGTATCACAGTTTATTCATCATAATTCATTTTAGTACCAAAAGATAATTGATTTTAGAAACTGTACCGCATCTACATGGCATAAAAATTTTGCTTTTGAATGACATGGGACCATGGATAATTTTGCAGGGAGACCAAAAGCATAGTTACGCTACTGATAAACTTCATATTATCTCATACAAAAACAGTGTTCACTGTTTGAAAATCCAAATTTCTCATTACATGGTTAATTAATTAATATTATTATTGATAATCTTACAGCAATGATTTGTAAAACATATACTACCAAAGAAACATGTGCATTGTGTGAGCTCAGTACCAGTGTACTGAGTCTAGCACTTGCTAACTGAATCCAGTACCAGTTTACTGAGTCTAGCACTTGCTGAGTCCAGTACCAGTTTACTGAGTCTAGCACTTGCTGAGTCCAGTACCAGTTTACTGAGTCTAGCACTTGCTAACATAATTCACTACCAGATTGCTGAGTCCAGTACCAGTTTACTGAGTCTAGCACTTGCTAACATAATTCACTACCAGATTGCTGAGTCCAGTACCAGTTTACTGAGTCTAGCACTGGCTAACATGATTCACTACCAGATTGCTGAGTCTAGTGCCAGTTTACTGAGTCTAGCACTTGCTGAGTCCAGTACCAGTTTACTGAGTCTAACTTAATCCAGTACCAGATTGCTGAGTCCAGTACCAGTTCACTGAGTCTAGCACTTGCTAACAGAATTCAGTACCAGATTGCTGAGTCAATCCTAGGCCTTCATATGTTATTATCACATAGCAATTATTCAGGGCCAAAATGAACGAAAACATTTTGTTACACTGAAACCTTGACAAATTTTGGCTCATGCATAATGTTTTTTGGGTCTTCTGGTAACTCATGTCTCTCAGTGGTGTGGAGCTTTCTCGTAAGCTAGTTCACAGATCACATTCAACTCAGAAATTATACCAGTGTGTTAAGTGTCATTGGAGTCTAGCTGATATGATCTTTTAAATAAACGCCACTGCTTCCACTAAGCATATGTGAACAAATGTCAGTAAAGCCCAGACTAGCCGCTAGCTTGTATTTTATAACAGGTACAAAACAGTGCTCCAGGAGTTTCTTCAGATTAGAATTACATTGTGCTGATCTAGAAACATCAGCTGCAGCCCTGAAAGTGAAAACCAAACCTGGGTTATTTATTTCCAAAGGTGTTAAAGTCAAAGGCGAGTATCTAGTGTAATAACTCACTTGCATCAAAGTACAATCTGAATACATAGACTACAATTTTTTTCTCAAGGAACTATGTTTAGTTTCAGTGTAAACTATTTTAAAGTACAACTTGAATATGTTAGACAAAAATAACTACTTTAAAAAGCTATTCAAAATGGATCTAATTCATTTATCGCTGATCATTTTCAAACAAAAGTCTTCATTGTCAAGGATTTAAAACAAAGAATTTACCAGAATTTAGAAAGAACATCAAAGTACAATTCAGCAGTTAATATCCAAAAGATATATGATTTAATATAATATAGATAATTTAATAATTTATCTTAGAGACTACATGTCTTGATTAGCATGAAACTATTTAACACTACACAAACAAACTAACCATTATGTTGGTAGTAACAGAACTGTCAACTTCAGAGAACTGCCATTTTGTTACCTAATTCCACAAACCACAATGCACTGTTGGTGTTGCACAAGCTCAAGTACAACATTTTCCTTTGAAACCGGTCGGCAATATGTAAATTCCATTTTAATGAAGTTACACTTATTTGCCAAATGGGGATAATTCTACAAAACTATTTTTTTGGTTTATGGAGACAGCGTAACAAAATGATATATGATTTAACTATCACTTGAAGCAGTATGTTTGCACAAACATTCTCAAACCAATTACACTGATTATACCAGAATACCTTAGACACACATCACTAATAAGTTCATAAGTTAGCCTCCCAGACATCTCAAAGCTTTGCAGGTACTTGAAATCTCCATTTATAATGACAATATGGTAGACGGCGCCAGCCCAGTCCGGGGCACAATCATATGCTTTTGACACAATCAATGCCTAAAAATAGGGAAGACAAACATACTAAGTTAAAGAGCTAAGCTATTTTTAATATGTAATTGCTACTTCTATACTATGCATATTCATAAGTTAGACTGATCATACAAAAGTTTAAGAAATGCCAAGAAGACACAAACGGTGAGAATTAACACCACACAGACAGATGCATAAAGCAGAATTATTTATCTAGCAACAGGAGGAGATATGTCCAGTCTGAAAGATTACTTCGCTTGGACACTCTCCAGAAAATACATGCATTTATTTACCTCATTAAAATTTGAATGTTTCATGATAAACGTGTTGGGAGAATCAAGGCAGATAACTTGTATAAGACAAGGCAGTAGTTGAATCTGTAATGCTACCAATCTTGCCATGTTCCAGCAAGCACTAGCATGCCTCAAACATTCTTCTTTAGTATAACTCTGTGCTGCATCAATGAAATACTGGGCAATGTCCTGCAGCTTGTTTTGGGTCTCTGTAGAAGTGCCTAAAATACAACGAAATCAATAGTTGTACTAGTTCCTGCAAACCCAAGCTTAGGTCGACCTGCAATGCAATGCAACTCGCCTCAACTGACAGGAAACGGTCGCGAACACAAGCTCAGGTTGATGACGACTGAGGGTAAACAAATGAAAAAATCTTTGACCAAACCACGATCATCATTGAACAATGCTCAGGTTAATACCGAATGCTGCAAGTAGAACATGAGCAAATTGTTGGAACATGTTCAGCTGGATATACACGAAACTAGCGACATTACCGTAAGCCGGCAGTTGCCGAGTCTTCAGCTGCTTTCAGTTGCATTGCGTCAGAAGGTCGACTTAAGCCTGCCTTTACAGCTATGCTGTGTTCATATTAATAATTAACACCATACGTAATCATACAAGACAGAAACCTCACACATTAAATACTTGAGAAGAGTATATCAAAGCAACAAGGTTATAAGGATCTAGGAACTATTTTTAAATTAAGCGTAAGAATTTAGTTCAATCTACATAAAAATAGCGTATTTCGATGTTAGTACAAAATTTTAATTTTTGATATACAAAAAACATAATCTTTTGTGGTGAAGTAGACAAGAAAATTCTTTTGAGTTTACGCTACTGCCATTGATAGGCGAAAGATGATAAGAATTCATCCGAAATAAGATTTGCAAAAGAATTTATAGCATTGTTATCTCGGCTAGAGAAAATGTAGTCCTAGTCTAATGTAGGCAGATTAATTATAGAGAGAAAACCCCGTAGGTGAAAATGAAGCAGTTTTAAGCGATTTAATGCTACACCGAAAATCAAGGCATTTGTTTTTTAAATTTCAAATCACATGTGGATTTTGAAAAAAGGTCGCACACTGGCTGTTCACAATTACAAACTTGTTTTTGCAAGTTTTTGGCTCCAACACAAAATACTTCTATTCACCCTGTGCAGGAAATGTGATGGTATTCATTAAAGACAACAAAACAAACACTGGTTAAAACTAATAGACAAGCCCCACCAGAGGAAACTTAGCATGATCATTTAACTAATTATTAATAAAAGGTTAATGTAATAAAGTTTTATGTAAGATTAAAGATTAATTATTTTTTAATGTTAATTTCAAAATTGACAATGGAATAATTAATCAACAATCTTGACAATGGAAAAATTAATCAACAATCTTGACAATGGAATAATTAATCAACAATCTTGACAATGGAACAATTAATCAACAAACTCAATGAAAGAATACTTAATCAAGAACATTGACATCAGAACAGTTAACCAACAATCTTGATAACGAAATAATTAATCAATAATCTTGACAACAGAATATATAATTAGTAATCTGGACACGGAAATAATTAATCAACAATCATGACAATGGAATAATTAATCAAAAATCTTGACAATGAAATAATTAATTAACATTCTTGACAACAGAATAATTAATCAACAATGTTGGCAATGGAATAATTAATCAGTAATCTTAACAAGGACATAACTATCAACAATCTCGAAACTAAATTTTAGTTAATTACTCTCAGATTAGTCTAGGTTCGAAATTATCATTAAAAACTAAACCTTGTAAATGTTGGATTGGTTTGAATATGGATGGACTGAGCTGCTTGGACTGAATTAACACCTGTGTACAATCACAAATGGATTTTTAATCTTCTGGTCACTGAACTAGCAATAGAAAGGTCCCAGGTTCAAAACAAACACAACACAGACTTTTTCAGATTTACTTCTCTTTAATTAAGACTGGTTTGAGAAATTTAATAAAAAAATATAGACTCATTTTATCATCAAGGTCAAAGTATATATAGCCAAAATGTTTTAACAAATTGAAACTTTCGCTAATAATGAAAGTGCGAACAACGCTCGCTTCTACCAGGATTCAAAATGAGCCAAAACTTACATAGCATGCATTCTCTCATCACAGTTGTAAAAATATATGTGCTAAAGAAGTTAAAGAGTCAGTAATTGGAGACAGCTGTTCTGGCAAATCTTGCTTTCAGTTGCAATAACAGAGATGAAAGGGAGGCTGTGCTATAAGGCAATTATATTATTCCCATCAATACCTCGTTGACGGCACAACAAAAATAAGGATAACAAGTAAAAAAGTAACTTAAAACAAGACAAAAAACATGCCTAATGATTGGTTAAACTGACGTGCAGTACATAATATAATACTTCTTATCTTGGTTTTGCTTAATTGACATGAAGAGTATTTTTCAGCTACACAGCAGATTTTCATCACTATATCTGCTAAAAAAAGCTAGATGTAGTTTGGAAGTGAGCAGCAAACATTCGAATTCAATTTGAGCATTCAGTTTTTTAATCCAACTTTGATTCGAGCCAAAACAAAAAAATCCACAGTTCAACTATGCTCGTTTTTATTGTTAAAACATTTGAAACATCATACAATTAGCATAACTTAGCTGCAATCTTTAAGCACAATTTATGATAAGAAATAATGAATTCTTGCTGTAGAACAAAATGAAACAATATACGTGATCTTTAACACACCATTTTAATTACTAATTCCATATTTATTCGCAAAGCCTTTAATACTCCACTTGAATTTGATTCGAACTCGAAAATCAAAAAATCGTACGAATTAGATTTCTGAAAGTGTATGCTTACCACTAATACTGATACTAAAAAGGACTAGACTAGTGGTTAAGCAGTTACCTAGATGTTTTCCACGGAAAGATTCGAGCTCACAAAATGCTGCATCCTCGAGCATTTCACCGATCTCACGAAACATGGTGAAATGCAGGGCTACCATCGTGTACATATCCCTATCAGCCGGAAATGAACGCTTCATGTAGTCCAGCAGAGCCACTTTTAATTTGTGATCCTACGGCGAAATAAACTAATGTGAGCTTGTATTAATTAAAGCTTAGCAAGGCAAGCAGAAAAATTGTCAAAATTGTTTAGTTGGCAAGTTGCCCACTATTTATAAACTTTTATTTCAGCAAAACCTAATCCAACAGGAGTGCCAAGCTCAATCACGATTTCTGTTTTCAATTACGTAGCACTGTTTTTAGTAAAATATTAATGTCAACTTTCTCGCAGCCAGCATACCAAGTACGTTTTTTAATACAATTTGAATCCAGAAATTTAGTGACCGTGTCTAATCAATGTTGATGGTGGTGACAAGACGGGTACCTGGCTCATTATCAAGGACAAACATCTGGGATGAGATATTGAACTTTTTTGTTTGGGTGTCCTAGCCACATTTGGATGTGAATATATCTTCTGTCTACGTGGTATGCAGCCAGAACCAAAATGGTAAACAAAAATTCCTAGAGTGAGTATCGAGCCCAGTTATCACCCAGTCATTCAATGACCAACAGCAGCACCATTCTTGACTCTGGCTGCTAAGTACATGCTATGACCATTGAGCTATTACCCTGGTTACAAAATGTGAAGCCTTTGAGTGACAGCTCACCACATCAAACTGAATAATTTTTTGACACTCACTATATTACTTACTCTGTATTAGCCAAATGATTACAGCGAGTGAAAGGAAACCAAAGTTAGGCAATGTTGAACTTGGTTACTAAATGGATGGTTGACTACTGAAAAATTACTTTAGCCAGAAAAGGTGCTTCTGCTGGTTCAGTGTCTAGTTATAGATAATTAGACAGGCTCAAGTCCCATTCTCCATTCTCCAAGATTAGTAATAGATGCTACTATTGAATACTGAACTCTCGGTAGCAGAATGCTGAGAAGCAACATTGACTAAGAAAACTAATTCAACAAGCTAATACGGCTGTAACAATATACCTAGGTCACGATATATATCACAATACTAACTTCACAATATGATAAACTTGAGTTAGCATTTGCAGGTTTTACAAAAAACTAGATAAAGAAGTTGATAATAATAATAATAACACATTTTTTCCAATCAACAGTTATAGGATTGCTAAACGCTAAAATAAATAGACAAACTGTTGGTTTTTATTTATCACTTGTGTAATGTGTATGCTATTGTTTGCATTGTAAGCCAGCAGAAAACCAAAACGTATTGACACTTTTGTTTTAAAAGTTACTTGTGCATTTTCTGGTCCACTTTTGCCATTGTACAACTTTATATACCTTGTGTTTTCAACTGCTTTGGCTGCTAGCGTGAAGTCAACTACTTTTCAATGTATCTACAGTACACTCTATAGTTACAGCATGAATGACTTCACATTGTTTTTATCAGAATATTTTCAAGCGCTTGCTAATTAGCTAAATATCGTTTACTCAAATTATCAGTATACTGGTGCACTTTAGTGATGTGCATATCGTAATAAAAAATATCACGATGCATCGGTAGATCATTACAGGCTTACAAGCTAATGAGAAATTTTGCACAGAGAAAGCTGACAAACAAACTGCACAATTAAAATTCTTCTATTCGTTCTATTAAATAAAACGAAGTTTTCATGCAAATTTAATCAGTAAAATTGAAGCAGACAAAATACATCCAAGAAAAGTTAAAAAAAAACACAAATTAATTTTTATTAATTGTTCAATTAAAAAAATACTTAAGAGCTTGCTTCTGGTCAGGTGTAAAAAACTTTTCAAGTGTCTCTATTCACTTAATTAAACTTGGATGTCAACAAGAAATGTGTTCCATTATTCACCCCAATGAGGTGCTGCTCAATATGTCGAGTGTTACTTATATTAATTACAATATTAATTAAAGAACATGCATTAATAGTTAATAATTTCATAGAAATTGATTTAAAAGACAAAGTTGCCAGACCAACTGTGTTAAATCAACAGGAAGTATTGTTCATGATTTCATATTTCACTTCATGCATTAACAGGATACAAATAAAATTGGAAATGTTGAGCAAGTAGTTAATGTGATTAGCAACAGAGATTTGTGTAATGTACCTGAACATTCAGTCATTCAATAATTGTTACTCTAATGATGGCAAAATCAAAAGTATATACAAATGTGTACCCCAACACATCCAAATAAAAATTCACGTCTAAGGTATACTATTATGGTAGAATTGCCAAATTTATTTCAATTTATTTTGTTGTCCTCCTCCTCCTAGTTAATTTCGTGATATTATAATATTATATTAATTAAAAGCAATTTCATCCTCGAACTGGTAAGAAAGTTGTATAAATTTTCTCCAAATTTAAAAAAAACAGATACATAATATATCTACCTTACTTGTTTGGCAAATACAAACATACCTTTTCTATACCTTTGCGTAACAATAGAATAAGCTGCTGTCGTTGTTGTAAAATATCAAATATGTAAGTTGTCTCGCTGTACCGGGCTATGCCAGTTAACAGTCTAATCTGTAAATAAACAAAAATTTACCTAACTATTACAAGAACGTGGAATGTCGACTGCAATTTAAATTATAACTTACAATAGATATAAAGAATCATTCAGGGTACATAATAATAGTAATAATAATCTTTATTTATTAAAGTTGGCTTTTGGACGAACAATTAACATAAATCAAAGAAACTATTATTACAACGCTTTAACCCTAAGCACTGCTGGGCAGGGCAACGGTAGGTACCATTTTTAAAGTTTTTGGCATGACCCGGCCACAGTATCGAACTCATGACCTCCCACACAGAAAGCGGATGCGTTACCACTAGACTATAAGATTGCCAGACAAAAATTAAGCAAAATAAATAATGCGAACATTTTCTTCACAGATGTGTGTTCATAAAAATTTACTATTGCAAAATTATTTTTCCTAAAACTTTTCTATGCATAAAGAAATTATTCATATGTATAATACAAGATATTCTAAATCATTTAATAGATTTACAGCTAACTTTGGTTGGCATCCACTACAAAGTTCTGTTTCTTTTAACAAAAAGGTAACAACTTTTACCAAATAACGCACTAAGCCTAATGAAACAAAAGCTGATTCTGTAAGATCATACACACAATATAGAAATTAAAAATTCGTGCAATTAAGCCTCCTCTATTTAATACGCATGCATACGATTCACTGTAGATTTTATTATTTCAAGTTTTTTTTATAAACATATTAATCTCCATTACCTTTGGAATACAGAACAGAACTAATTAACATACCTTAGAAATTGGTAAGTACTCTAAAACAAAGTTGAGACATTTATAATTAGATATAGATACCTATATTTTAATAGTGACAGTACATCAAGTACAATGCGAAATGTTAAATTAATGTTTACTGAATCAGCTTGAAGCTCTTATAAATTCCGAAAAGTGAGTTACCATGTAATAAAGTGCGGATTTTAGATTTGATGTTTAATTCACTAATATTAACTGGCAGAAAATTTGAATTATACAGGTTGAATAAACTTAAGGTGTAATGGTCTCAAGGTTTATGTAAAATGGAAGGTAATAGAGTTACATAAAGACTAAAAGTGACCATCAAGACCACTGGTTACCATAAGTGAGAATTGTTCAGCGGCTGCAAGATTATTTGTGCACGACCTGCTTTCATGTAAAACTCGGCTAATGCCCTCCATGTTGCAGCCTACTGTGTAGCAGTCATGGGCCCGGATGAGCAACTCCACTTGCATTGATAAAACTGAAAAATACAGTTTACAATAGTTACTTATGATTCCGGCAATTGGAAAATTCGTAAACATTATACCTTAATAACAATCTTAATGATAATAATGATTTTGCTGACATTGACAATGCCGATGGTGAATGTAATGATGATGATAATAATGACAATGATGATGATGATAATGAAAACATTGCAAATAGGGATTTTTTTTCAGGTTATGTAATTAATCAATCACTTTTGTTATCAGGTTAGATATGTTTTTCATGCTATCTTTTTATGGCAAGTTTTCGAAATAAAGACTTTAATAAAATTAAATCATAAAATAAGTATGTAAATTATCTAGTTCACATAAAAGGTTTTTTAAATGAAGATATTATATTTTAGATTATAAAAAATATGATAGGTATTACATGTTTGCTTACAAGATAAAGTACTTATTGTGCAAAAATGTACAATGTAAGTGACTATATAACTGTCCAGAAGGTTTTTCGGACAGTTGAACAGATTTGTCTTGAAAATTATACACGAGCGTTACACAAAAAGTAACATAAAACTAATTGAGTAATTAAAGTATAACGTTGTAGTTATACAGCAGTCATCGATTTACAACCTAAGCAACTTATGACTGTTCAACTTTATGATCCAACAGAAACTTACTTAGTTAATTATACAAAAACAACTATACCTCATATTTCCTTTTATTTTTTTAAACAAATTAACATTAAATTGCTGATGTTTTGATGAATTTAACCAGTGGTAGCTCGTGGTTAAAATTAGTGGTGGTGGTGCTTCAGAAAATTTTTAGGGAAATTGTTTTAATAAGGTGCAAAATGAAATAAACACATTAAAAGCAAATTTGGCTAAAAAGAAACACTACCTTACACTTGCACAACAGGGCTGGCACTGCATGAGTGACAGAGCTTTCTCTACCTAGCATGCAGCTTCGTATCTCAGACACGTGCGCAAGGCCGCTCGCCCACAACAGCCAAACACCACGCCACTGGAACTACGAAGCACACAGTAGTGGCTAATTAAAGTCTGACTTACCAGATCTGCTGGGTGACTCACTGTTTCCCACAGCTGCAGCAGCATTTAGCAGCAAAGAACCGAGAAGTGAAGGATTTTCACAAAGTCGTACTAGCTGACAGAAGGTGTTCGAATCAGATGGATTGAATAACAGCTCGCTACTACTACGTGGACTTATCTCGGAACTAGCACTGCTTCCGACTCCAGTGTAGATTTTCAGCGACTTGATGACGGCATCAGCAATGAATGCTGATATCTAACAGCAAGGAAAACAAGGAAAACCTAATACAATTCTTGCAAAATTGTTAGAAAAACATTAAAGGCCTATGTAACCCCAACAGACATTGATGTTTTTTTAATGCATTGTCATGATTACACAAATAATTCATAGTTATTATTAAACAAAATATCCTTATAAATTAAATAACTTACCCTTTTATGGCAAATTTTGAACGCGAGCATTGTCATAAAGATCAAGATGTTTCGCGTCTTTGGCGCGAGTGAGCAAGAATGACGTACGTCGTACAGAAAGCGTGGTGACTTCGTGACTGTACTCATAATGCATTCATCTCGCGTAACGAAAAATGACAGTTTTCCAAATTTAATACTGCTAATAACAAAGTGATAAAAAATCAAAGGAACCAAGTTTTACAGGAAGGAATATTCATTTTGAGAGTGGGATTTTAAGCTGTAAAAGCTTATATTATAGTAAGTTTTTATTTCGACTTTAATGCAGATGATCCTATTTTTAAACCACCAGATTGCAAATATGATGCCTTTGCCTAACGGTCATCGTGGAAGTTTAAATTTACGTATTTTATACAGTGTTACTGCAGACGTGAGTCGTGTGTGCAAAAAGACAAAATGTAAGCAGTATCAAATTTCAAGACAAAATTTTTAAGCTTTATGTAACTGGAGGGTTTCCTTGTGTTATAAGTTTGCAAACAAATGACAACAAAAATAAATACCTGTTCATCATTCATGCCGCTCGCTTTTACAAACTCCTGAGCTAAGCTAAAATAAGATGCTTCTTGAGATAGAAGTAATTCTTTCATGATACCAAATGCTGAAGCAAGAGCAACTGATTCATAACTTCTTCCCAGTACCTACAACACAACACATGGGAGAATAAGCAAGTAAGATGTAAGCATTTTGAATACGCACAGTAAGTTCTCGCTTAACAACAGTTATACGTTCTAGCAAAATGCGACAACATGTGAAGTGTTGTTAAACGAAACCAAGACTTCCATAGAAAGTAATGTAAAAGAATTCAAACAGAAACTATATGTGGAATTTCATATAAATTAAACCTAGCTAATGTTAACATTAAAGCCCTGGCTATGCTGTTAGGGGTGAGCCTTGGGCAAGCCTTAAAACAATTTCAGTAAAAGCCTAGCCTGGGAGCAGGCCTCCAGACAATTTCGTCTAGATACTGGTTGCCATAGTAACAGGTTGCAGGCAAAATTCGTTTTATAAAGTTTACTAAAGTTGTCCCGACAAACAGATTTCGTTTTATACAAGTCGCTAGCAATAAACCGGGAAGCGAAAATATAAATAATACTTGTACTGTTTCATGTTACTAGCATGTTTCTAGAAAAGAATAATGCAATGTACTGCTTTGATGCTTGAAATTGGGTAAAAATGATGTTGATAAAATAAAAAAATAATTTTGAGCAAAGTAAAAAAAAATGTTGTTGAAACAAAACATGAGTCATTAAATGAGAAAAAGGTGTCAAATGTTTAGCACCGTTAAAACGAAACGTCGAGAACTTACTGTACATATTATGCACAAATTTTCCAGCACATTTAAAAGTATTCAGCTACATCACTAAAAGAATGCTATAACTGCCATTAAAACAAGATGCAGAAAACTATAGTAAAAATATTTTTTTTAAATTTGTAAAGTGACTAAAGATGAGCAATTTATACAGTGACAACAAAGCAGCAGTTACAATCTTAAGACTGTTATCTTTACAAAGTTTAGTATTACGCAAATAGTACAGCCATGATTTTTATGCACTTCAGCATATTGGAAGCTGAAATCCAGCACATGACAGCATGGCCTACTCAACATCGTATTTTCATGGCATGATTGGTCCTGTCTCATCATCAAAGGCAACACACCCTCTAAGATGAGCCACTAAACTGACAGAGGTGTCTTAGCCCCAGTCAGATGCATATACATTCTCACTTTATGAGGTGAATGATCAGGATGAGTATGACGAATGGAATCGCCTAAGGCAAGCATGGAATACACATGGTCATTAACCATTTATCACAGTGTGCGATCATGTCCACTCGGGCATGAAATCTGTCAAAAAGTGTCAAATACCGCAAAAAAGTTGTAGAAGTTATTGTTTGCCAAGTTGTACTTACACTAGCAACCCGGTAGGTAGCACTAATGCGTCTACAACAGTGTTTGCCATGATTACAATGTCTCTCAAGTTCCTTCATCATCCACACTGTATTAGCATCAATTGCTGGACCAGGAAACAGATTAGCATCTGCAAGTACAACACTTAATTTCAAGATATCATGGACATACAGTAAGAGATGGATTACACACAAGAGTCAGTACGGGAGCCACAGAGCACAGAATTATTGACATAGGCTTGGTATAAGCTTCTTCTGTTTTTGTGTACCTCAACGTGTCCATTTCTAACAAGCAAAATTCATTATGAGAAGTTGGGTCTCCATTTCTTTACATTATACATTTTATGCGCAGACTGAAGTTTATCTGTCGCAAGAGACATTCAGGTGGTCAGGTACACTTGATGTTGACACGTGTAATTTAATTGTATGTCACAAAGGTCATGTGATATAAGCACACTGAACTTTTGCACAATAAGTGTGAAATTACCTGAACTGGCATTTTAGGGGTTTGCATTTTTGTGGAAGTTTAAAACTGTGCTAAAACTGACACATTGATTTATACATATTTCAGGAACAACGTATGAAACATAAACCAGGCAATAGGCGTGATTTTTGTAGTTAAGTCTTCCAAGTTTATCAGCTTTTACAATCCATTCTTTTGACATTACCGATGTAGATTGTGCTCACATTGAGTGTAATGTTTGTCCGTTTTATGTTAGCATGTATGACCTCCTATCCTGAACTATCGAAATACATTTCCGCAAGGCTAAATTGATAATTCTATTCATTAATTTTAATTTGTTTGCTTCTCCAATCTCTGCAGTAATAATACAGCCAGATGAACGTGGACTAAGCCGTTATATCAAACTTTTCAGAAAATTTCGGTGATTACAGCTCAATATCACTTTATCAATACAGAAATTAATATTTTGTACTCTGAATTTATTGTCAGTAGCCCACTTAGCTTCAGCCTCTATGTACTTACAGAGAGCAGGATTAGCATCAAGATTTATCAAGCCCGGGAATTCTTTGGCAACATCATTAACAGTGATTAGACCTTCAGCTAGCTCCATAAAAATCTAAAATTACAATATATATATATATATATATATTGTGTGTGTATATATATATTGTATATATATATATATATATATACTTTATGAATATATATATAAATATATATACATATATATTTATATATATATATATATATATATGTATATATCCCAAAAAATCACTTTTGCACACTCACTAACACGTTTCAAATATTTGCATTCACTACCAAAACTTTTCCAACATAATAATGGTCATTTTTAGCCAGTAAGGTAGTGACTAAATATTTTAAAAAAAGTACTGTAAACAAACATTTCAAACTGACAGAGACAGAGACAGAGACTTAACGTGAGAAATGGATTTAAGGCAACAAGAAAACGGTTACTATTCAGACCTCATTTTGCAAATCTGAGTAAAGATGAATATAAAATGTTACTACAAAAAACAGTAACGCTAATTTGTATAGAAATTTATTTGATTCTTAGCACTTAAATAGTCGGGTTTTTGCTTAGTTATTCTGAACGCATGTACATTTTCTCACCTTTACTACCCATACATCGTGACTATGATGATGAAAACGTAGTGTGAGTTCGTACGCTTCTTTAATACAGCATCGATCCAGCAAAACTCCAATAATGTATTCTAAAGCAGCTGACTCCTACATGAGCATTAAAATGGTACCATATTTTATGCATGACATGTAATATGGCTCACAGTACTAGTGTTACCAATAATGCAGCTTAAATCAGTGCCAAAAACCTCATAAATTTCAGAAGCTCTAGCAAAAAATGCCATTAAATTGTTTCAGGAATAGTAGGTTTTACAGTTTCCAGAATGTCCACAGTCATTGTTCATCATTTTCATTTGCTTACCAGGTGGAAAAGGGCAGTGGTAGCATGCTCGGTTCATTTCCATGATTCGTATTCTACTTTTCAAAAATATAGGACATTATTCTAAAAAAATATAGGACATTTTTCTTTAAAAATGAAAGTTTCTAACACTACAGCAATTTTCACAATTTCTTTGCAAAAGTAAATGATTTTTCCTACCTGAAACCACGCAATGAGAATATCAACTCTGTAAACACATACATACTTCGCAACAGACAACTGTTATTTACATTCACTAAAATGCCCAAATCATATAGATATGTACTTATACTATCTAATTGTGGTTAAGTGCACCAAAGAAGCACAAAAAACACCAATAACATTCTCATTTCATTGAGAATTCATGATTTTATAGGAATTATAGGACATAATCCCAAAATATAGGAATTATAGGACGAGTACGAGCCTTGTTCATTTCCCAACCGAGTCACACCAAATCTTAAAAATGATACTGCTGGTTCTTCTAGCATGCATATTTATCAAAAGTATTAACTTTAGATATTTATATCCTTAAGTAATATCTAAGCAACATGTGTGCTTGCATAGCAAAATCGTCCATAAGTCGGCAATTAAGCTTTTCTAGTTATTCACATATCCTGAATCTCCATTTCACGAGGATCATTTTGATACCAAACTCATTGCACTACGTTATTTCTAAGCTGAGATAATCCATGTTGAAGTTGAGGTACACGCTACACACTCAAAAACATAACCTTGAGAAAATTGCTATTAAAGTTAGTCATTGTTTTTGTCGCGTTTCTACAAAACACTTAGCAACCGCACAAATGTTGGTTGCTATGGACCTTGCAAGAGCAGACTGAAGTTATGTTTAAATCCAGTAGATGGCTCTTCCAGACGAAGACCTGGGCTTGGCAACAGAAAAAACCAGAAGCAAAATAGAACCAGATAGTAACTCGTGCTCCCACGAGTTACTATAAGAGATTGAAAGTAAATTTTTTTTAACAATTTCAGTAGTAGTTTGTAGCCAGAAAAGTGGACTGGAGGTTATAAAATTAGATTTTTAGTATTTTTTAACATTTTCTTGATGTTTGGATGTTGCATGTTGGAATACAAGCGTCCAATATATTTAGCGTTTGTTTTTATAAAAAACAAGAAATTGACATTTGACCAAATTTTTGGTGCATTCTACTTTGAAGTATTATAACGTAGTTTCAGCTATGGTGACTTATGGATGGTTTTGCTTTACATATTATGTCCAAAACAAAATTATTATTATCAGAAGAAAATGACTA
Source organism: Tubiluchus corallicola (assembly GCA_030141605.1). Lineage (NCBI taxonomy): Eukaryota > Metazoa > Priapulida > Priapulimorpha > Priapulimorphida > Tubiluchidae > Tubiluchus > Tubiluchus corallicola. Next base: position 21,693 of record JAQGDQ010000987.1, on the reverse strand, counting down.
AATGTACCAAATGAGTAAGGCTTTCTCTACGAGGCCACTTCTCACTAACATCAGTCTTTTCAATCGTGGAATCGGTTGTCAAGGGAAGGCTGTCTGCAGGTCTTCTCAGCAGTGAAAGTAAGTCTTCAATGATGTCATCACTTGGGTAATGTCCCATTTTCTATTGCCAAAAAAATGAAAAAAGCATTAATACTGCAGCTAAGTAAAAATTGCACCATACATCTAAAGTAGGAATTTCTTATTTGCGCATCTGTTCGAATTTAACAATTTAATTGCTTGTAATACGTGGCTGCACTCAAATCGCAGTCTGTTACATGGACTAAAATTCTGATATATTTTGCAAAAAACAACACCTCAAAGCAGCATACAAATGCCAAAAAGTGAAATAACACTTAATGAAGAATCTTATCACAATCGCTCTAGCTGTACTGCTGCTGCTGCTGTGACATCAATAAGGTACAGATACAGTACCTTGTAGTGGGACACAAAAAGTTGAATAACGGCATGCCACATCCAGTATAACACTTGCTCCAGCAGTTGTGGATGACCTTTCCTAACAGACACAACAGCTAACTGCAGCAACCAAACCTTTTCCAAATTGTCTTCATCACAGACGACAGCTCTCTCCTGCAAAGAATCAAATAATGAACTCGAGCCTGTTTATTATGCAACAATAACTTAAATATTTTAACTAATCAATTTTTGGTAATATAATGAATAAATTCAAGAATAAATTTTAAATCTAACACTAAAATGCAAATAACTTAAAACGGTGCGGTGTAACCAGATAGAGTTATAACATATTGACGAGGTCATCACATTTTCGTGGTCGATGGTGGCTCTCCCAATCTCCACATAGTAAACTCCTTCAGTATCAAAAGCAATGTTTTTATTGACAGTAAGGATGTTATTTTAACGACAACATAAACTCAGGAAACAAAACTGTGAGCCTTGAGTTTATGGGCCATCTACTTATAACAATATCAAGTTTAGGGCAGGTAGGTGGCAGGAGACGTGATAACGCCACTATAACGCAAGGTAGGTCTAGTTGATTTAGTGAAGATATCATTATCTGACTTCACGCCTTTTTCACACCTGTGATGTGGAACAAGGAGTGACTAGGTGGTTGTAGTGGGGCCATGAGGAGGAGGAAACTGCAGAATGGGTCAGTGAGAATGAGTTCAGTGAACTGTAGCTGCCATTGCTTCCACCGCCACTGTCAGCCGATTCTACTGATGGTTTTCCACTAATTAACACAAGTGGCTTTCTTGCTTGTCCTTGGGAGAAGGAAAAATAAAATGTACAAAAAGCTACATCAGCTTGATATCGATATCAATACAAGGAGTAGGTAGGTATGGCATATGATAACTCTATTGTAACGCAAAGTAGGTATGTTCTCGAATTCCGCCAAAAACTTTATATCATTATATGAGAATGGCTCTTTCTCTAGATTTTTGAGTAAGATAGTTTACCTGAAAGAATGCAGCAGCTGCCTTGTGAGATAATCCTGTCCAGCTAAAGAAATCTGCTATACCATGCCAAAATGTTTTTCTTGCTGGCAAATCAGACCACAAAGAGAGTTGGACTGCTTTATTAACTTTATGGGCAGCCTATGAAAAAAATCCAGTGAAGTAATTTAATACAGAAGAAAATTTTCTCACATCAAAGCACTGCTATATAAACACATTTCATTTTAGACTATTTCTAGTAATTATTTTTTTGTCTAAACAAATTTTTATTTAGTCATAACCTTTGGTATATAACTATACATAACTGATTAGTAATACCATAGGCTGTAATGCAAAAAAAAGATATTACAAAATATGACGCATGGTTATTAAGTGTTAGTAATGAGTTAGACAAATACTGAGGTTAAATTAATAATACTACATACAATGATGTTAAGTTAACAATACCACACACAATCAATTGATGAAAAGCGACGCATAGATTTTATGAAGTCTTGGATAGATTGAAACAATGTAACATTTTGACCGTGGTTTAGTTGATAGGATCCGAAAAGAAATGAGATTATTAATTATTTTGTTCAGGACATCCCTGTCAATGCTTTTACTTTTTATTTACAACTGTATTAGGTGTTATATAAGCTACATAAACATACGCATTTCATTTATTTTACATTATTTCCTATTAGTTGTTTTGTTCAGTAAATCCCTGTTAACACTTAATTTTCACTTATCATTCTAATAATAATTACAGAAAATTTGAGCATTTCTTAGTACAGAATTACACTTAAAGCAATATAACCAAGCAAATAAATAAACAAATGAAAGTACCAACTATTAAACCAATAAAAAAATGAAGCAAGAATGAACAAATCAAAAATAGGCAACAAACAAATCAACTCTTCATGTTTTTAAGTGTTCGTAGAAAAAAACAGAAATGATTGAATACCTCATTTAAAATGATATGTTCAGTTGATAGTCCAGCTGTTTCAGCAAAACATCGTGCCTCAGCAAACAAGGACTTATCCTGTAGCAATTCAAGGATGCACAAACATTCGCTATTATAGTCTTGATCAGTGCTCAGCAGCCTGCTTATTTTAAAATCAACCTCCGTCTCTGTTGCAATGGAAGCAAGTTTGTACAGACTTTCAAAATCAATATCTAAAAACAATATGAAGCTTAATTTAACATACTGGGAAACTTTAGTTTCAAATACTTGCAAATTAGGAAAACCACATAAAAGAACATAATTCATTCATCGTCAGATTTTGTTACAAACACTTAATTTGAAATTCCAACAATTTTTATTATGGTCTAATAATTATTTTTGAATTATAAATATTTGGCAAAAACTGTGGATGCAATTACCGTGATATGTCAAAACTGGAAGCATTACACATAAAATGTTTTGGACCCAAGCTAAACAGCAAAGATGAGTATGTGCACTCTTTACTGCTGAAGTGCGATGCTGTGTTGTGTGGAATTCAGCTACAAAATGGCAGCTCCTTAATATGGACAGTTCTGTTACTACTAACATATTTGTTTGTTTGATTGTGAAATGTAGTATAGTTTCATACCAATCAAGATATGTAATCTGCAAGGTAAATTGCTAAATTATCTTATATAGTGTTATATCACGTATATTTTGGTTGTTTAACTACTGAATTACATTTCAATGTTGTTCCTAAATTTTGGTAAATTTCTTTATTTTAGATGCCTTGACAATGAACAGTTCGAAACTGGTCGGCAGTAAATTCAATTTTGGTGTAGTTATTTTGGAATTTATTATATTAGGATCACATCGTTTGATCAACTAATGAATAGTCTACAAAATTCACTTATAATCTTTATATGTAGTAGTAGTAGTAGTAAATTTGTTGGTTGGTGACAGAAAAATCACAACAGTTAATTTCAAAAACTGCAAGTTAGGTTAAATTGTCTGTAGCGCAGAATTCATGAATTGTATCATAATTTTGTATTAACAAAAACTGATTATCGATCCACATGTAATGCATATGTATATGTTTATTGCGAAATAAATCTATTGAATAGAAAAAAATTATTAATACTGTTGTTATTGTTATTATTGTTACAACTGATAAAGTTATTGTAAGTGCTGTTGTTATCACCATTATCATTATCTTTATCATTCTCATTCTCATTATCATTATGACTATGACTATCACAACCACTACCACTATCACTATCACTGTCACTGTCACTGTCACCATCACCATCACTATCACTATCACTATCATTATCATTGTTACAGTATCCAGTATTTCTTCATTGGCATATCTCAGGTATGGGGGTAAAGCACTTTGTTGGAATAAGAAGAAAAAGAAGGAGTTTTAAAATGACTATGAATAAATAAACAAAAGAATGCACAAATCAACAGTGATACAGCTGCAGAATCATTGTCACTGACATTAAACTTTACTCTTTGGATTATGGTACCCGTTTACTCAAATAGACTTGCAATTCTATCTCTCATTAGCCATGCACAAAAAACTGGCGTCTACCATTCTATTAATGTTTAACCACCATATGAAGCTTTTTTAGGCTAGCCTGCTACCATATGGAAACCACAGTAAAACTGCTATTTTTTAAAGATAACATTAAAACAAAATTGTCAACAAATTGTGAACTCGCAGCTCACAGCCACCTTGACAAGTGATTGCCAGCAATAAGAATAAAACGCGTTTGTTCTGCTCACAAATCATTCGCCCTAAACATGATGAGATTTCTGCTTCATTTTTAGACTTGCCTTTGGTTGAAGACAGAAGTGTGTTTATGCTCAAGTCACTGAGTGGCTGTAACACGGACATAACTTCATACGATGTTTGGCATTTGGAAAGAAGTGTTTTAATTAGCTTCACTGAGACAGCTTCAAACCACTGCCGATCTCCGAGGATTCCTTCATCCTTCTTGCCATGCTTACAGTACTGAAAATGCAAACATTTTGTTTTAACTAACACATAAAATTTTGACATAAACAATTCCATACGAATTCTGCAAGTTTAGAGTGCGTATTTGAAGGATGATGGTTAAAAATAATTTCAACGAGTGAATACAATATAAAAAATAAACATACTTTTGTGAAGCTTGTTTTAAATGATTCCAAGTGAGTTCGACAAGTTTGAACATCATATTTGTAAGCTTCAGCTTGAAGAAACCTTAGCAAAGGCAACAGAGGCGAACACTGTCAAGTAAAATAGAAAGGTCAAGTCAAGCAATGTAATCTCATTCATTAACAGCAGCTTAAAGGAAAACCGGACGATTGATTAGACTCAATTCCATTTTAATTTGCTATCCAAAATATGCATTTTCTAGGCTATAAAAGCTAGCAATAGCGTCTTATAGTTAAATAATTAGCTTGAAAGCTTGTTAGCAGCAACCAACCAAACACAGCTATCGGTTATGTCACAAACTAATCAGCGTTTGTGCAATAGCAGGCATCTTTCCTGTGCATCAAGCATGTTTGCGTAAGATTAGATTGCTAAAAGGTGCTGACATGATGTCACGAAAATGCGCTGTACATCACAGACGAACACTGCAGTTCAAGATCATGCTTATCACGGTACTGCGCCTATTTGCCCTCAGTCACGCAAATGTCTTAAGACAAAGGTCTTAATAATAATTTTTAACGAAATTTAACTATCCGATGTAATTAATATTTATTCTAAGCATTGATTCAAAGTAGCTATTGTAGTTTTCAATATTTTAGAACATACTATTTATTTTCAACTAAGAACATACTTTATTTTGAACTAATGTTTACACAATCGGCTGGTTTTCCTTTAAGATGCGCTAATCAAGACAGTAAAATTTCACTATAACAAAAACTATACCAAAAAATAAAAACACTCAGCTGCTAATTATGTAGCCAGCCAGAAATACTTTATTTCAATGACTAAAAAGAAGAAGTAATAAAAACAAACAATTCTACAAAGCATAATTCTATTATTTCTGTGATAAATGCACCATTGTTCATAGAGTGTTACACTCAGAAGAAGAATTCATTTCCTTTCTGGCACTTAATGTAATAAAGTTGTAATTCTGTTCAATTAGACATTTATTTATCCACCAGACTTAAATATGATATTGCAACTACAAATATGCTCGCTACCTCAACTACTTAGAAATCACTAATTCAGCAAATTAAACTGAAGTTAAAATTAGATTATTTTGACTTGATAGGTTCTTGAACTTCATTAGTGTTACCTGTGATTATTCACTATTCAATTTATATTAAAAGGATAGCTAACTAGATGACCTCTGGTCACCTCGATATCATCTCTCTCCTCCACTTACATTAATAATTATTAGGCCACACTTATTTGCATATTACCTTTGCACTCTTGTTGTAAACTGCATGTGGATATTGTATATTTTGTAGCATGATGGAGAAAAATAAATTTTAATTCAATTCAATTCTGAACAATGTATTTTTACATACTGGTTGAAAAATTTCAAAACCGTGACAGAGAATACTAAGGTAGCCAGCCAAAACTGCGGATACTAGAACGGCTGTTAAATCACCCAGACACCATTCATGGTCTTCAATATTTGATATGTGAGACACAGCATCTAAACGTGCTTGCTGGGGAAGCTGACAAAGTATCCATATGCAAAGACAGTCAATAGTATGCTCACCATCTATTGTCTGGAAAAGAATATGGAATGCTTTCATTTAAAGTCAAATTAAACCCTCACTATGATAAAAGCTTTTACAATCTAAAATCCTACTCTCATTACGAATATTGAATTTATTTTATTATAAATTTACTGTAAAACTTGTTTATTTCAATTTTCTATCACATTATTGTTAGTGGTATCAAATTTGAAGAACGGCCAAGAATGACATTGTGAGTACAGTCATGACGTCACCAGAGATCAGTAAAAAAACATGGGTAACCAAAGACGCTTTCTTATACTTGCTCACTAGTGTCAAAGACGCAAAATATGAGGACCTATACGGCAATGCGCGCATTCGAAATTTGTCCGAAAAAAGTAAGTTATTTAATTTATAAGTTTCTTTTCTTTAATATTAACTATGAATTCTTTGTGTAATTATAATAGTTCGTTCATTGTCTGTTGGAGTTATGTAGGCTTTTCAAAAAAAAAAAAAAACTCAAAGTAGCAAAATGCAGCATGCAAAAAACAATTTCAGTACGGGAATCATGTCCAACAAACTGACTTAAAATCCTAAATGAAGTGATAGAGTAATAAAAAAATTAAAAAAACTAAATTATTTTTATTATGCAAGTTACCTGCCATCATCATAACAATGCATAACAGAACTCTGCTATGTCACAATAGCATGAAATCAAGCCCAGGGGCGTAGCCAGGTACTAAAGTTAGGGGCAGCCACCACATAATGAAGGGCGCCGTGACATAATACCGTCATAATAAAACATAAAGATACTGAAACTTGCCTTTGCAATATATAATTATCAATAGGCTTATTACTAAACAATCGTCACTAGACAATTGTGTGACAAGAATGTATTATAATAATCAGATTAGGTGCAATTTGATCCTTCCTTCAATCAACCTTGACAAATGAGTTGCGTAAATGCATGGAGGGAGGAGGCAGGGAGGCAGGTTGGTCAAATAAAGTAATGACTCCATTGCCAAAAAGGCGCCAATTTTGAAAAATGTAGCCAGGGCGAGTACTTACTCCCCTTGCTTCCCTATTAGCTACGCCACTGATCAAACCACATCACAGTTAGTGTGGACACACTTTAACAAACTGCAACTCAACAGACACGTGAAAGAGACTAATCAAGCAGGAACTATAAGAAAATAGTAAAAACAATCATATGCATATGCATAAGAAAAAAATACACTTTTCATTCTCTACTTCAATTTTAAATCGAGGACTCTTCATTAAGTACTAGTGTAAACAACTAATTGAACTTTATAAATAAACTCAATGTTACTATTTTTTATAACACTATAAGACATGCGACTGCTACATCATATAAATATTTTTATAAATATGAGAAGATAATGCTAAACATACCTCATGACATCCAGCTATCAGGGCTAAGAATGGATTATTTAATTTATAAGCTCTATCAAGCAACTGCTTCCAAGATCTCTCATTAGCTGCAGCATTTAGAACAGCATCAAACACACTTTCAGATGCAACACGATCATCTGTGTCCGATGTGAAGGACTGAGGAGGCAAATGAAAAACAGAGGTGCTGTCAGTACGTGATGCTCTTTCACTGTCGCTACTGGAACTGGAAGGAGCTGAAATATTAAAATAAGATAAGCTTAAGATGACAAAAACATTTTTGGTGAGTGAGCAAAAATTACTTAAAACAACTGTTCAAAATCAATTAGAGAACTTTGCATTTAGAGGTAAATAAATAAAAGATATGTGAAGAAAACTAATTCAAAACTAACAAAAATATAGAAACACGCTAACATTTCGATAAAACAACGTTAGAATAATAAACAAATGTAATTAAAACATAATTAAAAACGTTTATAAACTTTGAAAAATATAACTGCTGTTTATCTTTTCAAAGGTGCCTAACAAAAGGTTATTAAAAAATTAAAAATTATTTATCATCATCACAACCAAAAGACTCTTATCATCGAAAACATTATTTGATTCGAGAGGAAAACAGTTTTTTTTGGAATTGCAAAAAATCCCTGTCTTAGTAATGAACACACCATTTCAGACCCGATTACTACAACATTAAATAAGTTAAAGTAATAAAAAAAGAATTCCAATCAATTCATATTCAATAATCAATAACCAATAAAAACAGTCAAAATGCCTAAATTTGTGATGTGTGGTTCCAAAACTAGCTTGCAGTGCAATGGCTTCAATTAACACAACAAGTAACACAATTAATAATCACGAACTTCTTTCTTGACGCCGTGTTTCTGAGCTTTGCCTCGTTTTTCGTCTCCTCTTTACGCTATCTACGTGCTCCTTCTCTGTCGCTTTAGCAGCTCCTTTAATAGCGCAGTACACGTGTTCTCGCAGATGAGGATCCTTAAAACTTCGTAATAATGGCAATAGCTGAAAACACAAAATTCAGCATTCAAAGCAGTCTATATTACTTGGCAGCATGGAATATTGACCCAAACAGAAAAAAGAATTCTAAAAGCGAAGTAACTTATTAATATTCCTTCGCACAACTGATAAAATCATCTGCGACAAAAAATATGTATTTGTTTTACTCTAAGTAACTCAAAAATAGCACTGCTGCATGTAATAATAAATATATAACTAGGTGTATAATTAATACGCAATTGTCGTAAATGCTGTCAATGTTGTGAAACTGTGATTGATTGATTTTTATTGACCTGTTCAAATTTTCTGTTTGTCAACTGTTAAAGTCTTGTGCTAGTGTATTATGTCTATTATAATTGTTTAAGGCATTTTAATTTTAGTTTATCTGTTATTTTGATACACTAACAAAAGGCATTGAGTAATTTAGATATTGATAACAAATGCATATTTTCCTTTAGTTACTAACATAATTTTTATTATAAATTTAAAATTACATACATTTATTAAACATGTCTCGCAAAAAGCTGATAACAGTGTCACTCGATTAACTAAATAAATATTAATTTCATACAAATAGGGGTTGCTGCTAGGTGACCTCTTGGTCTTTCGCCACCCTGTCTAAATGTAGTTCTGTCATCTTGTAGAAACATTGCATATTATTATATGTGTAAGTTTAAATGAGATGAATAAAATCTAATCTAATCTAATCTAATCTAATCTAATCTAATCTAATCTAATCTAATCTAATCTAATCTAATCTAATCTAATCTAATCTAATCTAATCTAATCTAATCTAATCTAATCTAATCTAATCTAATCTAATCTAACCTAACCTAACCTAATCTAATCTAATCTAATCTAATCTAATCTAATCTAATCTGTAACATAAAAGACGGCTAATAAGAAAGTGCATGACAAGAGAGCATCTTGACTGTGCAACTTTTTTGACAGTATCATTACCGTTTTTGGTTGGAAACCGTGCAATTCTGCATGTATTAGAAAACTCAACCAGTGATTCTCTGCAGCGCAATCAAGTAAATATGATACAGGAAGCGGAAGATTATGAGCTTGTGCAAAAACAACTGCAGTGCGCCAGTGTTCAGCTGCCTCCATGCTAGTCCTGAAAAATAATCAACAAATATAAATTTACAGCAAAATTTAAACAAGTTTGTAAACACAAACAAGTTAGATTTAACTGCTATTTTACATAATTCATCACATCTTCTACAATCTACATCAATAATATATCACCTTTTCCTGTCACATTGTCAAGGATATGTTTCTACATTCGAAACTATACAAACCACTAGTGAGCATTTAAGAGCAGGGATTGCTTAATAAAGATGATTGTGGCAGGACCAGAATCAAGCTCATCATTAACAGCCAATAAATGGATGGTGTCTGCAAAAGAAACTGCTTCTCTGCAGTTTCAGTTGCAGTACTGCCTCCAACTATTTACCTTCATCAAGAATACACACAATCATCCAAACATGGGCTGCTATTTTAGTGTCTAATCTTTGAGGACTATTTTCTAGATGTTCTAAACGGAAAGGCCCAATCGACCTGAATTTTACAGTCAAGTTGCCCCACTAAGATGCAGTTCTACATTTTAAAATGCACTAAAGTGTTTAAATTTTAGTAACCGAAGCTCATGAAACAAAATCTTGCTTTAAAATGAACATAATTAATTTTACCGTTTTGAAGGCTTTTCATTTTGTATAACAGATTCTATGGCTGCACAGAGTCTTTCTTGCAGCCATTCTCCTGCTTGAATGTCACCATTTAATAGCTCAAGCATAGCTGCAGCTAAAACAGAATTAGAGCAAATTTTAATAAATAAATGACAAAGTAATACCGAAGAGTACTACAGCAAACTATGTATAATTCGAACTGGTATAGCTCTAATTTTTGAGTATCTTGAACAGATCTTATGGAATTTGATTTTCTTTTTCATTTTTTCTTTTACCTAACTTGAAATCTGTACCTCGAATTATCACACAACTCGAACTAAATTCCTGGTACAGTTCTTTAGAATTTGACTGAAATTACCTCACCTATCTTGAACAGTCTCCCAAATGAGAAATTATAAGTGAGCAAATGAGAAAGTGTGCACCACGTTACTACTTTGACTGCTTGTATCAACAAAAATGCTAAGGTTTCTTGAATTACCCTAGCAGGTCGCTACATCAACATGGCTTAATGAACGTAGTTTAATGTAGATCACAATATTATTATTACCGAAATCTATTGACCATGCTACTCAGACTACAATTGAGGTGGACCAGTCATTATATTTTTGATTAATCACAAAACGGTTGTTTAATATTTGATTAAATTCTCAATTGTCATTTTCACAAGCTGCAGTGTTACTAGTGTATTGTCCCATGTTGATGAGCGACTCAATCTTGTTTTCTTACAAACATTGTCTAATTCGTACTTTTGCACAACTCGAACAAATTTTCCAGTTCCGAGGTGTTTGAGTTATACATAGTTTACTGTATATCATTTTTAGTTTGTGCCTCAATAACTGCACAGCCATGAAAAAAACTGTAAGTTCCTCACAAAACATTTGTAAACTTAGTTCCAGCTCCCTGAATTAGTGTGCAATTCACATTTAGGACTAGTATTCCATTCTTGAACACAGGCATTTCATATGTATGAATAGTATGAATGCACTAATATATGATCATTCAACAGTAATCTTTTACATCAATTTCATGCATAATTCGTTCTAGTACATTATCATAGTTTCATGACATTCTGTTGTGGATTAGCATTGCCTTAGGCTTTTTCCAAAAGTAGTACAGTTCTCACATCCTGAATTCAAGATGGCAGATGAATTCATTCTAGTATATTCCTATGAAGCTTCATGATGATTTGTTACAAAATTTCAGAGCCTCAAGCTTTTTTTCAAAAAGGTCATGCATCAAGAAGCAAATCAAGAAACACAACAATATCCAGCTGAGAAGTGACTCGAGTCGAATCTCTCTACAAAAAGATGCTTCACAATACGAAATTTATGCAAAAAGGATTTGTATTTATTTAAAAAACACCTACCCACTTCATCAGTATCTGCATGGTAATTGCCAGGTAATTGTTCTTGTGAACTACAAGCAGAAAACTGAGCTTTTCCTTGATCCCGGGACGATGTGTTCACTTTGCTTGCTGATAACAGGTTAGCCACCTAAATAGAGTATAATAATTTAAATAGCAGACTCAAATATCTTTGAGTGAATTGTGCATCCAATCCTTGAAGCTACACAGCATTGGTTTTAAATGAAGCAATGATAAAATGTAGTCTTTAAATCTGTATCAACTATCAGTTAAGCTATATTAAGTTATATTAAAAAACTATTACATAATTCGACCAAGATAATTTTTCTACAACTCTATAGAATTAGAAACATTTTGAGAGAAATCAAATCAAATTTGTTTAATGAAGACTCCTATGCTATAACTATGAAATGCAGCCATTTTAAAGTTAAACCATCAGGTAATTTAAAAGTTACAATGTCTGGAACTAACAAAATCTAATCCAGTAACTAATAAATGTATAGCTACAGGTAGAAAAATCTCCTACTAAACACCAACAAGATACTGTCAGATGTACAGATGAATGTACTGTGATTGGTGTGCTGTCAGATGTACAGATGAATGTACTATGATTGGTGTGCTGTTGGATATATTGATGAACATACTGATAGTGGTATTGGAATACGAACCACATCATACACATCCCTAGGTTTACGCTGAAAGGCATTCCCACTGATAATATTTGCTTATAAAAATAAGCCAACTTGTAATGCACAAACAAATGAATTACTTCACTGCACTATCACTTGCCTGTAAACAAATTCTCAGTGACGTTGTGTTTTTACCCAACATCTCAAGAAAAGCTACACAGGCTGCTGAAATCTGTTGGTCATTGTAGTTCCTCAGGGCCAAAATACTTGCTTTTTTATAAGCATTTTGTAACCTGCAACAAACAGCAATAAGTTTTTTCACAGTTCCAGCATTTGATTATGATCCCGAAAAGGTTAAGTGTGTTCAAACAACACATTTGTGTACATTTGACAAAGCCTCACAGCTCTGCTATTGTAATATTAACACATCTATTAGCTAGCTGGAACTTCCAGGTAGTTCATTTTTTTTGTTCTAGAGCAAAATCCTAATAGCAAATCAATCTACGGACAGACTAATGCATAATTAAGTCAAGTCCATGTAAAACAACTAAAGTTACTGAACTGATGCAGCAGACGTCTTTGCTTTACACATGCCACGGGACGATTGTAGTTAAGATGTGTTTCTGGGGTTCACTTAATCTTTTTTTGACCTACAGCAATTGCGCGTGCGCACAACGAAATTGTGAAAAGCTGATTAAGAACTGGTAGTACATCAACATATATAAACTAGAAATTTCTTTTTTAGTTCTATTTCTCTTATATTTCTCTTCATGAAAGTTAACACGTATATGTTTTACCTGGCAGTTTTACAAGGATGCGGGTTGCAAAAACATGAAGATTTTATGAATACGAATTTATGATTGCCAATTAAGAACAGCGGGAATGTTTTGGACATGAAATTCAAAATTGGTCAATGTTTAATCGTATTTATGACTTCTACTTCAAGCATTCACTTTTTCTTACAAATAAATAAATACATACCCAGTTGCACTAGGTGCTCGCCCTTCCAATACAGCTTTGTCATTAGCCAAAAACGAAATGAAGCCAAAACTGCACCGCCCATGTTTCAGGTAATACATACACGTTAGCTTCTTCTCATAACTGTACTGTGTTAAATGTGGACTCGTAAAAGAGGGAATTGATGCTGAAAATTCTAAAATGAAGAAAATATATATAAAATAAAACCACAATACAACTCTAAACAAAAAATCAAAAATTTAATGTCAGAGCATCAAGATTTCCAAGAATAAATACAGACAGACCAAAATGCTTCAGAACTGGCTCAAGACTATCAACTGATTAAGAATTTACAAAAACGTTTGGTACCATGCACTTCTACTCTCTATGATCTTTCATTTGAACAACAATACTAAAATTAATTAATTAAACAACTCAATTTAATTAACTAATTAGCAAATTGTTATAATTTTTTGTTTTGAATCAATGACATCCTAACTAATTAATCACCATACCAAATTCCATATCAAATGGATATTTGTTTTTTGGAATTGAATCAATTTAAGTTTAATTAGTAGAACAGCTGTAATTAATTAACTAAGTAGTTTAACGAATTGCTGCAAATTTTTGCCTTGAACCAAAAACATCATAACTGATCATCACACCAATTTCAGCTTGACTGGATAAATACTTTTGGTGTTGAAACAAAGTATAATGTACAGAGTGAGGAGATTTCTTCTAAGGCCCACCTTAACGCCCGGGAACACTTCTGAAGTGATTAAGTATCAAATCAAATCAAATCAAATCAAATCATTTATTGTTTTTCCCAGATACAACATCGATTAAAGCTTAGTAGCATAATTATAATAGCCAACCAAATGGGAAGGGGTGGCGAAGAACATGCGTTATCGTATCAGCCACCCCAACTCAGTTCTGTTATAAATATTTCGCATGCAGTGCAGACGATAACTAATCAAAAATAATGAAATATTGAATTATGCACTTGTTTACATCTATATAACATAAAAGAAAAATGCCAAAAATGAAATTTCACTTTCTAAATGAGCAAAAAAAGAAATAATAAAGAAATGAATTGTACTAGCATGCTAAATATAGCATAATTTGCATGTAACTCGAATTTAAGGAATTTTAGTAATAACTTGGTATACTCAATAACAAGAAAACATGCATTTTATGAACGTATTAAAAGTACGTAAAACAAAAATTCATGCAAAATCATAACAAAATATAAATGCAATAATGTTAAGCAAATATTATGATTATAAAAATCAAAGAATATCATCATTACCCTTTACATGCAAATCAAAATCATGTGTTGCGAAATATTTAATATTATGCAAAATATGCAAACCACGAATGCATACAATAACAAAAACAACACAAAAATAAAAGGGCAAATAAATAGATACGGTAATGTAGCATAGGAGCTTAGTATTATTTATATTTTTGATTGAAAAACAAAACAATTTCATCATGTAATTTATATAAGTGTACACTGGTTCAATAACCAGGATTAAGTAAAAATTAATTTAGCCAGCAATGTCCTCTTACCTACTTCATCTTGTGTGCTTAGTACATTACTGGTCTGCCAATGAAACAGCTTTGATATATCAAAAGGACAATTTCCCTAGAAAAATAAAAATAATTAATCAATGTTTAATTAAGCTACAATGTTTTACGATGAAATTAATTTAAAGTTCCCAATGACATGTACAGCTTTCTACAATGTTGCTAATTAAGAAACATAATTGCAGTTAATGATTAAGCAAAATTAGGTTAAATGGTTAAAACAGCTACGTTACATAAGAAAGGTTTTAAATGTGTGCTTGCATTGTAAAATCGTCCATAAGTCGGCAATTAAGCTTTTCTAGTTATTCACATATCCTTAATCACGAGGATCATTTTGATAGCAAACTCATCACTCTATGTTAGTTCTAAGCTGAGATAATCCGCATTGAAGCTGAAGTGAGCGCTCAAGATAAAAAATGATAATCTTGAGAAAATCGCTATTAAAGTTTGCCATTGCTTTTTGTCTCGTTTCTACAAAAACACTTAGCAACTGCACAAATGTTGGTTACTATAGACTTTGCAAGAACACATTGAAGTTATGTTCAAATCCAGTAGATGGCTCTTCCTGGTGAAGATCTGGGCTTGGCAACAGAAAAAACCCAAAGCAAAATGACTGCTTCCAGGAGCTACTATCAAAGTTTGAAAATAGGAGTTTTTTTACAATTGTAGTACAGTGATACCTCGTGATACGAAATTAATTCCTTCCGGAGGGGCTTCGTATCTTAGAATTTTCGTATTATGAGACAAGATTTACCATATAAATGGCGTAATTTGTTCCAGCCATTGGAAAACAGTCGAATAAAGTGTAAATATTGTACCCACCCGAGAAAGAAATATGTTCATTAATGACCGATCGTCGAAGTGTTTCGCTCATACTCCGCTGCGATAGCACTTAAATGCATGCCACTTTCATATTTTTCGGACCCATGGTTATTGAATGCGTTCACGCGAGATAAGAGCACAACAAACGTTCATGTGATGCTACGAAATGCATTCTGGGAGGGCCACTGTTGG
Source organism: Tubiluchus corallicola (assembly GCA_030141605.1). NCBI lineage: Eukaryota > Metazoa > Priapulida > Priapulimorpha > Priapulimorphida > Tubiluchidae > Tubiluchus > Tubiluchus corallicola. Next base: position 5,944 of record JAQGDQ010000987.1, on the reverse strand, counting down.
GCGGCACCTTCGATTTTCGTTTTCATATCTTGAATATTTTTCGTTAAATGGGAAGGAAATTTCTTCGAAGCCCAATTCGTATTCTGAATTTTTCGCATAACAGGATTTCGTAAGTCGAGGTTCCACTGTACTAATTTCTAGACAGAAAAGTGGATAGGGGGTTATAAAGTTAAACTCTTAGTATTTTTTTAACATTTTCTTGATAATTTGAAGCTAGGTTATAAAAGTCCAACATATTTAGAGTTTGTTTTCATAAAAACCAAAAAATTGACGTTTAACCAATCTTTTTGGGTCAGTCTACTTTGAAGCATCATAACGTAGTTTTAACTATGCCGACTTATGGATGGGTTTGGTTTGCAAGCACATAAATGTAATTTAATGTAAACTGGGCTCTTTGTACAGGGGCTTTTCAATTTTTCTGTATCATTATTAAGTGGTTCCTTAAGTGAGAGGATTATGTTTCACTTTGCACAAGTAACCACAATGAGAACAAATAACAAGCAATCATTCATTACTTTTCTGCTTTTTACAAATATACAAACATTTACAAACAATTCAGCATTTTTTTGAAACTAGGTTTATGCATTTCAGAGTTTTATAGTAAATACAATTCCTCACACGGTTTAAATACCTTAACCCTGACCCTAACCCTAATCCAACCCTAATCCTAATCCCAACCCTAATCCTAACTCTAATCAACTTCAGGAACTAATTACTTGTGCATGGGGAATTGTAAACTTTAGGCAAAAACATAATATTTAGCAGCATGTTTACAACCTGCAGAAGTTGGTACACAGTGATATCTGATGAAGAAGAGCTGTTTTCCTGTTGTGGAGGAAATAAAGTGGCTCTGAGTTTGGGGTATGGAGCCAGTGCTATTTTTAAACCTTCTTGGTCATCCTCAGGGTTCTTCAATAAGACCTAAATTATGGAACAAAAAAAAACTGCTAAAATTAAAACTGTGGTAGAATAAACCTTTTCACAGTTTCGCCATGCACACATGCAGTTGCTTTAGGTCAAATGTTAACTGAGCCCGAGGTGTCGTACATAACTACACGTGATCTTATGCGTGGAATTACATGTAGACGAAACGGGTGAAACACGTGGCTATTTTTTTATTCTACTACACATGTATAGTTTTAAACTAACACGTTATTCTTACCCAAAAACGATTATCAAAATACCAACAGCAATCCACGTAAAATGTAATAACCGAAGCGAAAATTAATGCCAGCAAATACTATTACAAGAGCACGAGCCTCCCGTTTTTGTCAAATGTAAACAAATGCGTTATCTGGTTCAGATAACCCTTGACCTTGTCACGATCATCATCAATCGCTGGTACTGTGAAAAGGCTTATTGAATATATTCACAAAACATCAGACTGCAATATTTCACTGCTAAAAATAAATCAGCAATAACAGACATTCAGAAACAAAATATGGTGTAAGTCAGTATACAACATAACATGTCTTTCCATCGTGCACAAAAGGCAGACTATGAAGGTACTATTAAGTGTTATCAAGCTTAATGAATAAATAAGGTTTAATGGACTACTTATAGTTTTAAGCAGGTATTGTACCCCAATAGGCCTTCTTTAAATGTGCAAAGCAGTTCAATTCAATTAACTTTATTTTCAGACATTTAGCTGTCTGTTACTGTATCTATTGCTTTTCTACATTCATTATTTATTGTTCTACATATATTACATTTTCTACGTTTATTATTTATTTATTCATTGTCTATTCATTACTTATTTGGCTTCTTTGTTATACATAATTAGTGCAAAATTTTCTCTATTGTAGGCTCTGCCAATATATAAACTGCTTGTTTGTTTGTATATTGTACCACTGCAGATTGCTGTCTAGAGGTCTGGACATGTTCTTAAACATGTAAACATGCAAACTAAAGTTTTTTTTAATAAAAGTTGTGTTTTACAAAATAACATGTTACAACATGCAGCTACACAGATGTTTGTTTATCTTGTAAAAAGGATCTATTCTGTCGTATTTTTCACTTAAAATAAGTAACATTAACATGATTTATAAACAACACATCTAAACGCATCATAGCAAACCTGAGTAACTGAGTCACCAGACGAATAAACGAGGTCCGCTAAACCCAGGAAGAGACGATTGTGATGTAAAATGAGCTCAGTAGGTGAAACAGACTTCCCCACCATCAGCCGAGTATTACTGCAACTGGCTTCATACACAAGCGAATTGTCTAAAACAATGTAAATTTCTGTAATTAGCAAAAGTTTTTGCAACTTCATAAAAGTGTACGTCATTTTCTGGCTTTGATAATAACAACAATTTCTGGAATTGTCAAATCTCAACTCATCCCATCCTTGTTAGTCGGAGTCTTTTGATGACTGGTTTTATGCACACACACCATAATGTAAAACTATTAAAACTATCTACATCAGATAATGAAATACAAAAACTGTTTAGTTGAAACAATACCAATATTTCTTACAACTGTTATATAATATTTTTCAATTGTTATTACAAGTGATAGTCTCTAAATAAACGTTACCAAAAACATACCAAAAGTCTCCATTGCTAGTTGTTGGAACTTCAGTATTAAATCTACCCAAGGAATATCTCGAATGGAAGATAGACATGAGGAATTACTTGAAAACCTGAAAAAATTGTAAACATTGCAAAGTCGAGAATAGAAATTCCAAATCATTTAGAGTTACTAAAGTTTTTGATAGGTCCAACTTGCATAACAAAAGGGATTTTATAATCTCACAGCATGTGACAATACAGTACTTATTCCCTTCCTCCATACCTTCATTCTCTATTCTCTATATGTTCGTGAAAACTTCACTTTGCATGCGTATGCAAACTAGAAATTTCAATGATCTGGTCACTTCAACACCACTCTATTCTGCCATAATTTTTTCTTTAACAAATGGCAAACCTTGATAATGTAGTACTAGGTAGTTCAAAAAATTCTGTTTTTCCCTGCATGCTACACTTTGTTTACAATTTTTCATTATTTACATTTACATCTAACTTACTATGAATGATAAATGTTGTTATAATAATATGTTAATTCCTGAGACTTAGTATTATTTCTAATAGTATTAGGTTAAGTCGTCATTAGAAGAAATACTCATATATAATTGTAGTTTGTATTCTCTGGCGATTAGCATTGTCACAATAAATTTTTTTATGATGCCCCATAGTCATGGTGTCTTTAAATTTATTGTTATTGTTAATCCCAGATTTTGTTTTGACAACTCTGCTAACCTGGCAACAGAATGTACAGCATAATAACCATCTGTAATAGACACGCAAGAAGTGCCATGAAACTTTAGAAAATGATAAAATAAACTACAAATACCTGTGACACCGGATATAGTTAGAGAGAATGTAATAAAACTTGTGTTCTATGCAGTAATTTATAAATTGTTTATGAAATTGATCAGTCGCTGCTATTGGAGAGGAAAAGAACGACTGACTGGCATTCTGTGCTTGAGATAAAGACAGTCGACGAAGCAAAAGTGGAAAGTTTTCCCGCTCTAGCTGGCTGAATATATTTTGCCTACATAAAAATAAATGCATATTAACAGATTAAAAATGTAGCACTGTAGCAGCAATGCTACAGTACTAGCTTTGCTCACATTGATGTTTACTTACTCATTTCTAATTATTTGATATTCCTTTTTTCAAGCATTTTTTCCTGTTTTGAAGGGTAAGAAGATTAATATTCATTAATTTAAGAAAATTTCTGATTTCTACATATGAATACTTAAACAAAAATAAGCAAAATAGAAAATATAATTAATAATTATAATGAGCTATGTTGTCACGTCTTCATCGATTACACTCTTTAATTATTATTTATTGAGTGATCATTTGTTGTAACTAATTCATAACTTTTTAATTCATTGCCAGCTATTATCTCGTACTTGATTTTTAGGTACAACTGTTATTCTTAAATTTTCCTAATTTGTTACTATGTACAAATTATAACAACAATAAATTTGCTCATCATTTGACTCACTATAACAATTATAATGGAAATGCTTGTTAAAGCATTTTCTGTCTTTTCAAAAAGAACAAGTATAAAGAATTAGGGATCGCTATTATATATCTTTAACAATTGAACAATACACTACATAGGATATACCGATATACGATTAAGGTTTTTCTAAATAATAATTTAGATGATTTAAGCACCGTTGCCAAGTGCTATAACTGTATTTTCATGGCTTTCTGTAACTAACATACTTAAGAACAAAATACTTTACAAAACTTCGCAATTATATGGCTTACCTAGCAAGTTGATTCAGAACTCTTTCTATTGTAATGGATGTACCAGCTGTCCAAGTTTCTGATTCGCCCAACAATGAGTCTATAGCTGTGCCCCAAGCATCTGAGGTAATCCAAGGACGAAGGCGTTTCCAATCACTATGACGAAGCAAGTATAACCACAGAACTTTTGGTGGAACTAAACTGTTTAACTTTCCATGATCTACAAAGATATCATAAGCTATTAAAACGATAAGATATAGGCAAATTATGAATCAGGGTCAAGATACGTAAAATGCTTTTACGATATCAAAAAAGGTTAATTTGTTAAACAAATGTAGGAGAATAAACAAAAGGAAATTAATAAACATGAGCATTTTCTTTGTATCTCTAAGGCATTAAGCATCACATGTAAGTTTAGTGTATTCCTAAGAACTCTTTAAAGCAATTGTAAAAGCCTAGCTATACCACAAGAGCGAAAAAGTAATCATTTCCTTCAAGGTGACACCTTGAAATAGCAAGTACTAAGAAAGATACTAAGTACAAAAAAGAGAAAAACAATTCTGCTAAATCAACATATACATTAAAATGTTCGTTTTGTAAATCCAGGGTCTCATTGGGTAGCGACTTTTTTGTGATAATCAAAAATTGTCCAACAATCAAAACAGTCCAACAGTTGCCAAAATATTCCCGCTACTGTGTGTTTTGTCACAAATCCTTCGTCAGTTTCGCCACATTTTTGCAAATTCCGAGGTTTTTTCTTGAGCGAAAATCGCGAGAATATCGGCCGACATGTTTGCGCATATTTGACGACTTCTGCGTCTCTTATGCAACAAGGCGAATGTTGCACGACATTCACGCGAGTATTTTGCGATTATTTCATGACAGTTTCACAGAATTTTCGAAGAAAAGTGTGGGATGACTGAGATTGTTGGCGAACATTGCGACTAATTTGCGAATGTTTGGCGGCGAAGTGCCAAGTTTTACGACTCCAACGACAAATTTTAAACATTTAAAGAAAATTTGACGACACCGGTAACCTTTTCGCAACTGTTTGGCGAACATCTAGCGAATGTTTAGCAAATGTTGGGCTTAGAAATTTCCAGATTATCACCGAAATCGCGAACCCTGTGAACATCTGACTTAAGTGTTTACCACCACCACTGCTAAAAATAGCCTCGGTGAGAATGTTCATTCGCTCATCGTAACTCCAGTCTAGGACCCAGTCAAGAGACAGATGTGAATAACCAATGCCAGCACAATTTGTCAGATCAGCATTTCCCAACTCTGCACATTTAAAAACAGTATGTTTTCTAAGCGGTCGCTGCAGTAATGGTTGCAGTGCTGTGATATTACTCCATCTAAACAATAAAAAACAAAAAAGATGGAGAAAAGACTTCAGGATGATACCACATTTACTTTGGGCAAATTTCACTGATTCATCTTTAATCACCAAAATTTTCGGAACACAAGAAGCTCAAGGCAGGTAAAGTATGTAAATCGTGATATGCTATGAACTATGAACTATGAATTTTATTTCACATATGCTATGAACTATGAACTATGAATTCTATTTCACACATCAAAAAATACAATATCAAACACATTGATAAACTTTAAATAAAATAATTTGAGTAGTGCGAGGTGAGTGTACGACCATGCGGTCATTAACACACTCA
>JAQGDQ010002131.1:0-13897 GCA_030141605.1 Tubiluchus corallicola | reverse complement strand
GCCATAAGCCGATTTCGTACAAGTGATACTGTACATTGAGTTTCCAAATACAAATATTTGCTTGGAATTCGTGTAATACTTATTAAAACATTGGATTTCTGATGACTAGATTTAGCCAAATGACTAATGCATTTCTAAGATGCACTTTGCTGTTTCTTATCACTTTCTTCTATCCAATCCCAAACGTTTCTTAAATACAAATCAGTTTCTCCAATTTGCGCCTTGTTCAATATTCCTTCCCCCTGTTTTACTGCATGTGTTTTTAGTATAGCACGGTACTTTTCAAAATCTGGTTCCATTAGACCTTTGTTTGATGGTATCGCATCAATATCTAATTTGTTGGCTATAGCACGTGCTGCGTCTTCTGCCAATGTTAACAATGGAATGCCACTCATTTCTTTATGTTTTAGATCTTCTAAGATATTGACATCATTTAGCAGTGGGTGAAACATTGCGCCTTCTCGGCAACAGTCCCCAATGTACTGGAATATAGAGACAGCATGAGCTTTCAAGTTTTCTGTGCCCCAGCCATCTTCAGTGGTCACCACTTCGTGCAAGAAGGCCACTTTTAACATGTAAGAGTCAATGACCTTATCTGGTTGATACTTTATTGCTCTGTATAATTCTGGCAAGTTGACATCTAAACCGACCAAACTGGTGTGGTATGTTGAAGCATCAGGATTGGGATATAAATGTATTTCTTTGTTGCAAGAATACAGGACAGGCTTTACTAGCACCTTTATGAGGATCAACACCATCTTACGGCTGTTGTCTAAGTTCTTTATAAATTCACATTCAGCAACAGCAAATGTGGGTTCAATTTTTGTTTTTGATTCGTCTGGTTTGACCACATAGTGATAACTGTTGACAAACTTTGGCCATTTATCATTGGCATTCTTTGGTACTCCCACTTTTTCAAAACATGGTGTCACATCTACAGAGACTTGTGCTATTTTTTTGTTTGGCAACAGAACACATAATTTCAAACATGTACAGACTTTATTCCATTCCACTACATGTGGAAAGCTGTTTGGCACAATTTTCTCTTTAAATTTCTCTTCTTGCAAAGCTGTTGCCACGGCTCTGCACAGGGATTGGGAAAATATCTCCTTTAATTTTCGTAAATCTGCTGTGAAATCTCCGTGCATAACAAAAAAGTCAAATTCATCTGGCTGGCCAATCTTTACTCCACAAGCCGAACTGCCAACAAGTATGGGCACAAATCTTATATGATGATTTTCGTAAAGAATTCTGCTAACAGCACCTAACAATTCCTCTATATTGCTTCTAATATCGTCAAATTCTTTTACATTTGAAATTTTTCCTAGTCCAGGCTCGGAAACCAAGTCCTTTAGAGGCAATCTACAAATGTTTTTTGACATAGTTTCATCATCCCCTGAGACAGAAAGTTCTGACATTGTTTCATCATCCCCTGTGACAGAAAGCTCTGACACTGCTTCATCATCTTCTGTGACAGAAAGTTCTGACATTGTTTCATCATCCCCTGTGACAGAAAGCTCTGTCACAGCTTCATCATTTTCTGTGACGTGCCAAATTGGAAAGTACCGATAAGAAAGAAAAAGTCCTGCAATTTGTTTGTAATTTCTGTTCAGTGCCTTTTCGTAAGCTCGTCGGATGCATATATCATAAGCCGTTTCATGAGACTCATTTAACATTTCGGCCTGAACTCCTACATCAACGAGGTATTTAACAACGTCTACACTTTGAGCTAACAAGTGAGCATTGTGACAAGCCAGATGAATTAAACTTTCTCCATTGTAAAGTTTATTTACTATCTGTTTCACTACTTTGGGTGAATATCTCTCTAGCATAGTTTTATATATCAGTTTAACAACATCCAGTCTACCTTTCATACATGCTAGGGTAAGTGGGGTAAAACCATCATTATTTTCTGCCAGAATGTCAGAGCCCGCAAAAATCAGAACTGCTGCACAATGAACACGTCCTTGCCATGCTGCCGCATCCAGAGCGGTATCACCTGTTGTGTTCAGGTAGAAGACATTTGCACCTTTGAGAAGCAGCAAAACAAGGGTTTCAAACTGCCCTTGATATGCTGCAGCATGGAGGGGCGGAGGACCATCAACTGAAATGTAAGGATGTTCATCAATTTTGGCTCCATATTTAATTAACAGCTTCACTATTTCAGTGTGGCCTTCCGATGATGCATCCTGTATAGGTCGTATTTTACGCTTTTCTGGGAAGCCATCAACTTCTGCTCCATAAACCAACAGCATTTCACAAATTTCTGTATGTCCCGCTGAAGCTGCTAATATTAAAGGCGACCATGCTTTGCTTCTAGAAAGACAGTTTATGTCAGCACCCCGTTCAATGAGTTGCTGTACAAGAGAAGTATGTCCCAAACCACATGCACGTCCAAGGGGTGTTACTTCCACATAACCTAGACTTGATGTAGTGAATCGTGATAGACTTTCCATTTCTGCTCCTCTGTTGAGAAGTTCATGAACAAGCTCATGCATGTTAAAGCGTGTTGCAGCATCTAGCAGCATGTTGAGCCAATCTATTGCATCTGCACCAAATGAAGGAGCTAATACACCAAACGAAGCAAATTGGTAAACAATTAGTGTCGCCTGGAGTACCAATTTTTGATTGGCATCTGACACACTGTCAATAAGTTCCTTGATTCTTTCCATATCAACAATCAAAAGCACTTCTCACTGTAATCTTTTAGTCAGGTAGCAGAAAAACCAAAGTGGCTAATTTGTATTGTGTATCAAAAATATCATACAAACAGCATACAAAATGGTCTTATGCTTTATTTTATTTTCAAGCACGTAAACTTGTACCAGATAGTAGAACGTTCTAGCGAATAATAATTTCACAAGCTGTGATAGTAAAATTTGTGCATATTGTTTATCTTGATATCAAGACTGACCTTTGTACCTTAATCACAGCAAACTGTTGACCAAAAAACGTACAACTTATCTTGGCAAATAAGACGCAATTTGTCTAAGCGCTGTTATCAGATGTAAATAGGGAAGCATGGCGTCTTGGAGAAATTGTTGCTGTATAGTTAATTCTAAACGTGGACTCTTGATACAGTCTTTTAGGTTCATTTTGTTTGTTTATTGGTGGCCATTACATATTTTCAAGGCTTGATAATGTAGTTGTACTCAAATTGAAAATATAATTATTATGGAGCTAGCAATAATTATATATGTACAAGAAAAATATACCCAGTCTATAGGTTGCTGTGACGTCAGTCTGGAATATAAGAACTACGGAGCAGCATTGCAACCCCTTTTAATATAGTTGACTTTGTATTCTAGTATGATTTTGTGTATATCCTATACTTAGGTTGCATTAATAGCTTAATTTAGTTAATTACTTATGTTAATTGAATGAGTTATTAGTTAATTACTCATTAACCGAATTTATCTACTACAATAAAGCAAGTAGTGACTGTACATATATGAGCATGCACCTAGTTAGCTCTGGGAAGGGTCCCACCTCATACCTGTCCTAGATCTCCTTTACAAGAAAGTAAGTGATTGGTCATACACTCAACTGAACAGACTATCTGGCCAATGAACCGTCGTGTTAAAGGACAAGGTCATCCAGTTTTACCTGTTCTAGAAATTGAAACCCGGTTCAACACAATGTGGCTTCCGACGAACATTCATTAACAATCAAAGTCAAGACTTAATTACTGTGGCGACAGAAAGTGATTAAAGGGCACTGACACACCAAAGGGTTAGGTGTTCGACCCGTGAGGCGGAAACACCAATAAACTGGCTACTACTTGTTATCTGACGTACTGCTGTAAACTGAAATTCAGGAGATCTGATGCAGAAACAACCAGGCGATGACCAGACGTTGTATCAGTGGTAGTTTCACGAGCTCCACGGGTCAGGACTCCACTGCACTCCACTAGGATTGGAGTACTTTACCACTTACGACTCCGGTACACCTGACAAGCATTGTAGAAGTGGTCATATAAGATTTCGCCCCCTGCTGAGCTTTGGAAGAGTAACTGATCAAGATTCCACGAAGTTTGCATAACCGTTTAGTCATGTTATTCTAGCTTCCAGAGTGATTGAATCCGACAGTGTTTGACTTTTCAAGCAGTCCAATTTAGCCTATTGAATAGCTTAGTCTGGTGTACACTTGCGTGATCGTACACATTAATTTATTGATCGCCTGCTTGCTACAGCCCAAGCTGTGCAGTACTCTAGTGCTATTCTAGCAAAACCTACAGCGATTGTAGACGAATAATATCAAAAAATTGTGAGTTGATTAAACATTCCATACTGAAGATAATAAATGAAGAATTCTTATATGTAAACCTAATAAAAATTAACCTTTGACCCGAAAAGTGACATGGCGGTAAAACAAGAAAAAACAATTGACAAGAAAAGTAAAAATCTGCTCATAATAATGCAAATATAAAATATATACAATCACAGTACAATCTTACAATTATTAATAACGTTTAATTTTACACTGAATTTTACAAGCACCAATGAATAATACACGACTCATTTTTAATTAAAAAACTCAGGAGAATCTCAGCTATCCAATCATGCTATTTGTTTAAACATTTATAAGTGATTTAATTGGATAAAATTAAGAAAAACACGCCCTATTCAGTCACTCGAACTTAATTTATCGAGTAGCTTAGTCTGGTGTACACTTGCTTGAGAGTACACACTAATTTATTGATCACTCACTTGCTACAGCCCAAGAGAATTGTACAGAGTTCCAGGAAAAACGACCGATCTGGCAAGGACAAATTAACGCTGTTTTGTCTTTTAACAGGAATTTTTCCTTAAACATAGAGTAGACTTGAGGCTAAAGTTTATCAGAGTGTTGTGTCTGGATAGTTGAATTTTTCTGCATTAGCTGATTTCACACAAGTGACACTGAACATTGTTACACTGCAAACACTGCAGTTACTGAAAGTTTTTTTTTGTTTTATTCGTCAAAAATTAATTTTTAATTTGTCTAGGTAAGCAAATGTATTTCATATATAATTTTGCATGAAAATCCATTGTGTGAGGAGTGCAAACCTACAAAAATTATCAAATACATTATATAATGTAATTGCTACTTAGTGAGAGCAGTTTTTCATGAACTCACGCAAAATGCAGCAAACGCTTACGGTCGTGAAGGAGTTAAAGTGCAGATAATTACAACTGAAAATCATTTTTTATTTTGGCTTTATGACCACATGAATTACATTTGCTTTTACGTAATAACGAAATAGTTTTTATTCACATTTTCCCCCGGGTTGTATAAACTATGTAAAGTGATGATATTCGTTTTTTTTACCAAAAGGTGGAGGATTTGGTGGAAAAGAAACAAGATTTATCATCGTTACAAATTCCTGTGCTGTTGCTGCAAACAAGTAACTTTTTATTTGTTTTTTTATTTGCAAATAAATTAGTAAAATTTTAATTTCGTAACCTTAAGATAGCATTTTGCGACAGTTTCCAAAACACTAGAAAAGCTGGATTTAAATCTTACACATGCTTCTACATTGATGATGATGGTGATGATGATGATGATGATAATGATGATGGTGGTGGTGATGGTGGTGATGATGATGATGATGATGGTGATGATGATGATGATGATGATGATGGAGGTGATGGTGGTGGTGATGGTGGTCATGATGATGGTGATGATGATGATGGTGATGATGGTGGTGATGATGGAAATGATGGTGATGATGATGATGGTGGTGATGGTGGACATGATGATGGTGATGATGATGATGATGATGATGATGGTGGTGATAATGGTGATGATGGTGATGGTGATGACGATGTGATGATGAGTCACCTAGCCACCTATTGGTTGAGCTGCGAACCTTGTTTTCCTTGTGAACAGCAGTAGGAACTTCAAAAGCAGAATCGATGGGCACTGGGCAGTGATTAAATGTCCAGAAACAACGAGGTTAATTGGAGAGGACAAGCGGGTAACAGATTCAAAGCAGAACCGCTGGGCACTGGGCAATGATTAAATGTCCAGAAACAACGAGGTTAATTGGAGAGGACAAGCCGGTGACAGATCCAAAGCAGAACTGCTGGTCAAGTGATTAAATGTTTAGCTTCCAGAAACAATGAGGTTAACTGCAGTGGACAAGCGGGTGACAGATTCAAAGCAGAACCGCTGGTCAAGTGATTAAATGTTTAGCTTCCAGAAACAACGAGGTTAATTGCAGTGGACAAGTGGGTGACAGATTCAAAGCAAAACCGCTGGTCAAGTGATTAAATGTTTAGCTTCAAAAAACTACGAGGTTAACTGCAGTGGACAAGCCGGTGACAGATTCAAAGCAGAACCGCTGGTCAAGTGATTAAATGTTTAGCTTCCAGAAACAACGAGGTTAACTGCAGTGGACAAGCGGGTGACAGATTCAAATCAGAACCGCTGGTCAAGTGATTAAATGTCCAGAAACAATGAGGTTAACTGCAGTGGACAAGCGGGTGACAGATTCAAAGCAAAACCACTGGTCAAGTGATTAAATGTTTAGCTTCCAGAAACAACGAGGTTAACTGTAGTGGACAAGCGAGTGACAGATTCAAAGCAAAACCGCTGGTCAAGTGATTAAATGTTTAGCTTCCAGAAACAACAAGGTTAACTGCAGTGGACAAGCGGGTGACAGATTCAAAGCAAAACCACTGGTCAAGTGATTAAATGTTTAGCTTCCAGAAACAACGAGGTTAACTGCAGTGGACAAGTGGGTGACAGATTCAAAGCAAAACCACTGGTCAAGTGATTAAATGTTTAGCTTCCAGAAACAACAAGGTTAACTGCAGTGGACAAGCGGGTGACAGATTCGAAGCAAAACCGCTGGTCAAGTGATTAAATGTTTAGCTTCCAGAAACAACGAGGTTAACTGCAGTGGACAAGCGGGTGACAGATTCAAAGCAGAACTGCTGTTCAAGTGATTAAATGTTTAGCTTCCAGAAACAACGAGATTAATTGCAGTGGACAAGCGGGTGACAGATTCAAAGCAGAACCGCTGGTCAAGTGATTAAATGTTTAGCTTCAAAAAACAACGAGGTTAACTGCAGTGGACAAGCCGGTGACCGGTGACAGATTCAAAGCAGAACCGCTGGTCAAGTGATTAAATGTTTAGCTTCCAGAAACAACGAGGTTAATTGCAGTGGACAAGCGGGTGACAGATTCAAAGCAGAACCGCTGGTCAAGTGATTAAATGTTTAGCTTCAAAAAACTACGAGGTTAACTGCAGTGGACAAGCGGGTGACAGATTCAAAGCAAAACCGCTGGTCAAGTGATTAAATGTTTAGCTTCCAGAAACAACGAGGTTAATTGCAGTGGACAAGTGGGTGACAGATTCAAAGCAGAACTGCTGGTCAAGTGATTAAATGTTTAGCTTCCAGAAACAACGAGGTTAATTGCAGTGGACAAGCGGGTGACAGATTCAAAGCAGAACCGCTGGTCAAGTGATTAAATGTTTAGCTTCCAGAAACAACGAGGTTAACTGCAGTGGACAAGCGGGTGACAGATTCAAAGCAAACCGCTGGTCAAGTGATTAAATGTTTAGCTTCAAAAAACTACGAGGTTAACTGCAGTGGACAAGCGGGTGACAGATTCAAAGCAAAACTGCTGGTCAAGTGATTAAATGTTTAGCTTCCAGAAACAATGAGGTTAACTGCAGTGGACAAGCGGGTGACAGATTCAAAGCAAAACTGCTGGTCAAGTGATTAAATGTTTAGCTTCCAGAAACAATGAGGTTAACTGCAGTGGACAAGCGGGTGACAGATTCAAAGCAAAACTGCTGGTCAAGTGATTAAATGTTTAGCTTCCAGAAACAACGAGGTTAACTGCAGTGGACAAGCGGGTGACAGATTCAAAGCAGAACAGCTGGTCAAGTGATTAAATGTTTAGCTTCCAGAAACAATGAGGTTAACTGCAGTGGACAAGCGGGTGACAGATTCAAAGCAAAACTGCTGGTCAAGTGATTAAATGTTTAGCTTCCAGAAACAACGAGGTTAACTGTAGTGGACAAGCGAGTGACAGATTCAAAGCAAAACCGCTGGTCAAGTGATTAAATGTTTAGCTTCCAGAAACAACGAGGTTAATTGCAGTGGACAAGTGGGTGACAGATTCAAAGCAAAACTGCTGGTCAAGTGATTAAATGTTTAGCTTCCAGAAACAACGAGGTTAATTGCAGTGGACAAGCGAGTGACAGATTCAAAGCAAAACCGCTGGTCAAGTGATTAAATGTTTAGCTTCCAGAAACAATGAGGTTAATTGCAGTGGACAAGCGAGTGACAGATTCAAAGCAAAACCGCTGGTCAAGTGATTAAATGTTTAGCTTCCAGAAACAACGAAGTTAACTGCAGGGGACAAGCGGGTGACAGATTCAAAGCAGAACCGCTGGTCAAGTGATTAAATGTTTAGCTTCCAGAAACTACGAGGTTAACTGCAGTGGACAAGCGGGTGACAGATTCAAAGCAAAACTGCTGGTCAAGTGATTAAATGTTTAGCTTCCAGAAACAATGAGGTTAACTGTAGTGGACAAGCGGGTGACAGATTCAAAGCAGAACCGCTGGTCAAGTGATTAAATGTTTAGCTTCCAGAAACAACGAGGTTAACTGCAGTGGACAAGCGGGTGACAGATTCAAAGCAAAACCGCTGGTCAAGTGATTAAATGTTTAGCTTCCAGAAACTACGAGGTTAACTGCAGTGGACAAGCGAGTGACAGATTCAAAGCAAAACCGCTGGTCAAGTGATTAAATGTTTAGCTTCCAGAAACAACGAGGTTAACTGCAGTGGACAAGCGGGTGACAGATTCAAAGCAAAACCGCTGGTCAAGTGATTAAATGTTTAGCTTCCAGAAACAACGAGGTTAACTGCAGTGGACAAGCGGGTGACAGATTCAAAGCAGAACCGCTGGTCAAGTGATTAAATGTTTAGCTTCCAGAAACAACGAGGTTAACTGCAGTGGACAAGCGGGTGACAGATTCAAAGCAAAACCGCTGGTCAAGTGATTAAATGTCCAGAAACTACGAGGTTAACTGTAGTGGACAAGCGGGTGACAGATTCAAATCAAAATCGCTATGCTAACGTATTGGCCTTATGATAAACGTGCTGTACCTAACGAAGGTGTACTTAATGTGACTGTTTCTACGTATATTATAGTACACAAAAATTAACGTAAAGATGACATAAGAGCAGTAAAAGCTCTTTGGTCACACAGAAGTATCTTATTTTAAGTACGTGAAGGAAAAATATTGAGTCTATTATGCAGAGTTGTTACCATACCTGCACCTTTGACTGTTAACTCATTAAGCCTGAAGGCATGATTTGCAACTAGAGCATCAAAAGGAAACTGCTAGGCAAGTGATTAAATGTTTGGCTTCCAGAAATTATTTGGTTAACGGTGGGCGAGGGGGTAACAGATTCAAAGCAAAACCGCTAGGCTAGCCTATTAGTGCATGATAAACGTACCTGTTTACAAACACAACGGTACTTAACATGATTGTTTCTACATATATAATGCACAAAAGGGAAGTAAAGATGACATAAAAGTAGGAAAGGCTCTTTTGGCACATTCAAATGTCTCATTTTAAGTAGGTGAAGGAAAAATATTGAGTCAATTATGCAGAGTTATTTGAGTTATTGGCAGTTTTTATGTACATTTTACTAGGAGCGGCCCATACCAGACGTTTTTGAGTCAATTAAATGACTAATTCTATTAACCATGAGTCTAATAAACAGCACTTACTGTATTTATATTCGTAAATATTACTAATGTACCATGTCTGTGTTGCATTGATGTAGTTTTTATCTACAAGTAAGCAACAGATAACAGTAAACATACGGCTCATAGAGTTTTGCATTTAAAGGGTCAATCGTCCAGTGAGAATCATGCTGGACAGAGACGAGGACATGTTATTGACCGGCGGTCGGCATCCGATGCTTGTCAAGTACAAAGTTGGATATTCAAACGTCGGTAAAATATTAGCTTTGGAGGCGAGTTACTACTTAAATGCTGGATGTTCGTTGGATCTGTCGTTACCGGTAAGAATCACTATTAGAAATTAAAATGTAGAATTTTTCACATTTGATACAAAGTGTGAACTAATGTGATTGAAAAAGTACAGAGTAAGAATCACTATTAGAAATTAAAATATAGAATTTTTCACATTTGATACAAAGTGTGAACTAATGTGATTGGTAAAGTACAGAGTAAGAATCACTATTAGAAATTAAAATGTAGAATTTTTCACATTTGATACAAAGTGTGAACTAATGTGATTGGTAAAGTACAGAGTAAGAATCACTATTAGAAATTAAAATATAGAATTTTTCACATTTGATACAAAGTGTGAACTAATGTGATTGGTAAAGTACAGAGTAAGAATCACTATTAGAAATTAAAATGTAGAATTTTTCACATTTGATACAAAGTGTGAACTAATGTGATTGAAAAAGTACAGAGTAAGAATCACTATTAGAAATTAAAATATAGAATTTTTCACATTTGATACAAAGTGTCAACTAATGTGATTGGTGTTGGTGGTGAATCACTATTAGAAATTAAAATATAGAATTTTTCACATTTGATACAAAGTGTGAACTAATGTGATTGGTAAAGTACAGAGTAAGAATCACTATTAGAAATTAAAATATAGAATTTTTCACATTTGATACAAAGTGTGAACTAATGTGATTGGTAAAGTACAGAGTAAGAATCACTATTAGAAATTAAAATGTAGAATGTTTCACATTTGATACAAAGTGTGAACTAATGTGATTGAAAAAGTACAGAGTAAGAATCACTATTAGAAATTAAAATGTAGAATTTTTCACATTTGACACAAAGGTATGAACTACCGTATTTATTCGAGTATAAACTGTATTAGCACAGACATAACTAAATGATTACAAATTAGGTAATCAAACCAAATCGTTTATTGTTTTCCCACATACAACATCGATTAAAGCTTAGTAGCATAATTATAATAGCCAATCAAATGGGAAGGGGTGGCGAAGAACATGCGCTATCAGCCACCCCAACTCAGTTCTGTTATAAATATTTCGCGTGCAGTGCAGACGATAACTAATCAAAAATAATGAAATATTAAATTATGCACTTGTTTACATCTATATAACATAAAAGAAAAATGCTAAAAACGAAATTTCACATTCTAAATGAGCAAAAAAAAGAAATAATAAAGAAATGAATTGTACTAGCATGTTAAATATAACATAATTTGCATCTAACTGGAATTTAAGGAATTTTAGTAATAACTCGGTATACTCAATAACAAGAAAACATACATTTTATGAGCGTATTAAAAGTACGTAAATCAAAAATTCATGCAAAATCGTAACAAAATATAAATGCAATAATGTTAAGCTAATATTATAATTATAAAAATCCAAGAATATCATCATTACCATTTACAGGCAAATGAAAATCATGTGTTGCGAAATATTTAATATTATGCAAAAAATAACAAAAACTACACAAAAATAAAAGGGCAAATAAAAGGGCAGGTACTGTTCTATCCAGAAGAATCTCTGCTATCCATTCATGCTGTTCATTTAAACATTTATTTGGTTATTTAATTGGACAAAATTTAGAAAAACACCCTTTCTAGTCACTCCAACTTAGCCTATTGAGTAGCTGAGTCTGGTGTACACTTGCATGATCGTACACACTATTTTATTGATCGCCTGTTTGCTACAGCCCAAGCTGTGCAGGGTTTTGCTGCTATTCTAGGAAAAAACAACCGATCAGCCAAGAAGAAATTAAGGTCGTTTCACCTTTTAACAGGAATTTGCCTTTAAAAATAGAGTAGAGTTGAGACCAAAGTTTATCAGAGTGTTTTCTGCATTAGACAATTTCACACAAGTGATACTGTACTCGTTATAGTGCATACTCTGCAGTTACTGAAAGATTTTTTCAATTTATTCGTCAATAATCGATTTTTAATTTGTCTAAGGCAAACAAATGCTTTTTGTATATAAATTTTGCATGAAAGTTCATTGTATGGGGTAGTAGAAACCTACAAAAATTATCAAGTATAACGTAATCACTGCTTAGTTAGAGCAGTTTTTCATGAACCCATGAAAGGTCATTGTATGAGGAGTAGAAACTTACAAAAATGATCAAATAACTTCGCTTAATTAATTCAATTATTTTTCCTTCACTTACTTAACATAAGACATTTGTATGTGCCCAAACAGCCTTTCCTACTTTTATGTCATCTTTACTTCCCTTTTGTGCATTATATATGTAGAAACAATCATGTTAAGTAGCGTTTTGTTTGTAAACAGGTACGTTTATCATGCGCTAGTCACTAGGGTAGCTGTTTTACTTTGAATCTGTTGCACCCTCGCCCACTGCAATTAACCTCGTTACCCAAAGAATTTCTGGAAGCTAAACATTTAATCACTTGCCTAGCGGTTTCCTTTTGATGCTCTAGTTGCAAATCACGCTTTCAGGCTTAATGAGTTAATAGTCAAAGGTGCGAGGTATGGTCTCTGCATAATTGACTCAGTATTTCTTTTACTTCATGTACTTAAAATGTTATACTTTTGTGGACCAAAGAGCTTTTACTGCTCTTTTGTTATCTTTGAGTCATTTTGTGTACTATAATATACGTGAAACAGTCAGGTTAAGTACAGCTTTGTTAGGTACTGTACGTTTATCATATGCTCTAATACGTTAGCATAGCGGTTTTGCTTTGAATCTGTCACCGCTTGTCCGGTACAGTTAACCTCGTTGTTTCTGGAAGCTAAACATTTAATCACTTGACCAGCGGTTTTGCTTTGAATCTGTCACCCGCTTGTCCACTGCAGTTAACCTCGTTGTTTCTGGAAGCTAAACATTTAATCACTTGACCAGCGGTTTTGCTTTGAATCTGTCACCCGCTTGTCCACTACAGTTAACCTCGTTGTTTCTGGAAGCTAAACATTTAATCACTTGACCAGCGGTTTTGCTTTGAATCTGTCACCCGCTTGTCCACTACAGTTAACCTCGTTGTTTCTGGAAGCTAAACATTTAATCACTTGACCAGCGGTTTTGCTTTGAATCTGTCACCCGCTTGTCCACTGCAGTTAACCTCGTTGTTTCTGGAAGCTAAACATTTAATCACTTGACCAGCGGTTTGCTTTGAATCTGTCACCCGCTTGTCCACTGCAGTTAACCTCGTTGTTTCTGGAAGCTAAACATTTAATCACTTGACCAGCGGTTTTCTTTGAATCTGTCACCCGCTTGTCCACTGCAGTTAACCTCGTTGTTTCTGGAAGCTAAACATTTAATCACTTGACCAGCGGTTTTGCTTTGAATCTGTCACCCGCTTGTCCACTGCAGTTAACCTCATTGTTTCTGGAAGCTAAACATTTAATCACTTGACCAGCGGTTTGCTTTGAATCTGTCACCCGCTTGTCCACTGCAGTTAACCTCATTGTTTCTGGAAGCTAAACATTTAATCACTTGACCAGCGGTTTTGCTTTGAATCTGTCACCCGCTTGTCCACTGCAGTTAACCTCGTTGTTTCTGGAAGCTAAACATTTAATCACTTGACCAGCGGTTTTGCTTTGAATCTGTCACCCGCTTGTCCACTGCAGTTAACCTCGTTGTTTCTGGAAGCTAAATATTTAATCACTTGACCAGCGGTTTGCTTTGAATCTATCACCTGCTTGTCCACTGCAGTTAACCTCGTTGTTTCTGGAAGCTAAACATTTAATCACTTGACCAGCGGTTTTGATTTGAATCTGTCACCCGCTTGTCCACTGCAGTTAACCTCATTGTTTCTGGAAGCTAAACATTTAATCACTTGACCAGTGGTTTACTCAGAATCTGTCACCCGCTTGTCCGCTGCAGTTAACCTCGTTGTTTCTGAAAGCTAAACATTTAATCACTTGACCA
>JAQGDQ010002097.1:0-15107 GCA_030141605.1 Tubiluchus corallicola | reverse complement strand
ACACGTACCGGGTGTACAAAAGAGGCGCCGCAGTGAGGATCGACACGACGCTGCTGGGTTTCGATCAGATGAGCTGGCAAAGGGGCAGCAGAAGTTATATTTTCAAAGGGGAAGGTAAGTGGAAGTTATATTTTTGAAAGGGGAAGGTAAGTGGAAGTTATATTTTTGAAAGGGGAAGGTAAGTGGAAGTTATATTTTAAAGGGGAATAGGGAAGTTATATTTTAAAGGGGAAGGTAGAGAAGTTATATTTTTGAAAGGGGAAGGTAAGTGGAAGTTATATTTTTGAAAGGGGAAGGTAAGTGGAAGTTATATTTTTGAAAGGGGAAAATAAGCGGAAGTTATATTTTCAAAGGGGAAAGTAAGTGGAAGTTATATTTTCAAAGGGGAAGGTAAGCGGAAGTTATATTTTCAAAGGGGAAGGTAAGCGGAAGTTATATTTTCAAAGGGGAAGGTAAGTGGAAGTTATATTTTTGAAAGGGGAAGGTAAGCGGAAGTTATATTTTTGAAAGGGGAAAGTAAGTGGAAGTTATATTTTCAAAGGGGAAGGTAAGTGGAAGTTATATTTTCAAAGGGGAAGGTAAGTGGAAGTTATATTTTTGAAAGGGGAAGGTAAGCGGAAGTTATATTTTTGAAAGGGGAAGGTAAGTGGAAGTTATATTTTTGAAAGGGGAAGGTAAGTGGAAGTTATATTTTTGAAAGGGGAAGGTAAGTGGAAGTTATATTTTTGAAAGGGGAAGGTAAGTGGAAGTTATATTTTCAAAGGGGAAGGTAAGCGGAAGTTATATTTTCAAAGGGGAAGGTAAGCAGAAGTTATATTTTTGAAAGGGGAAGGTAAGCGGAAGTTATATTTTTGAAAGGGGAAGGTATGTGGAAGTTATATTTTTGAAAGGGGAAGGTAAGCGGAAGTTATATTTTCAAAGGGGAAGGTAAGTGGAAGTTATATTTTTGAAAGGGGAAAGTAAGCAGAAGTTATGTTTTCAAAGGGGAAGGTATGTGGAAGTTATATTTTTGAAAGGGGGAAGGTAAGTGGAAGTTATATTTTTGAAAGGGGAAGGTAAGCGGAAGTTATATTTTTGAAAGGGGAAGGTAAGCGGAAGTTATATTTTTGAAAGGGGAAGGTAAGTGGAAGTTATATTTTCAAAGGGGAAGGTAAGTGGAAGTTATATTTTTGAAAGGGGAAGGTAAGTGCAAGTTATATTTTTGAAAGGGGAAAGTAAGTAGAAGTTAGAAGAAAGAAAAACGAAATAAATAAAAGAAAATAAAGTCAGGTCAACTTTGTTTTATTGTACCCTAATAAGCCTTCTCTTAGTGTACAAAGCAGTTCAATTCTTTTAACTTTATTTTCAAACACTTCCCTATTTGTTACTGCATCAATTTCTTTTCTACAGGTCTGCTTAATCATTACCTGTTTGGCTTCTGTAAATACATAATTAGTGCATAAGTTACTGTATCAATTTCTTTACTGGTCTGTTTATTCATTACCTATTTAGCTTCTGTTAAATACATAATTAGTGCTTAAGTTACTGTATCAATTTCTTTACTGGTCTGTTTATTCATTACCTATTTAGCTTCTGTTAAATACATAATTAGTGCATAATTTACTGTATCAATTTCTTTATTTGTCTGTTTATTCATTACCTATTTAGCTTCCCCTTTTAATATAGCTACTTACTGCTACACAACCGCCTTTCAAATATAACTTCATACCACCTCAAAAATATAACTTCCTTCACGAGTATAGCCGCTACTGCCAGCGAAAACTACTGAAATATGAGCCTGCTACCCCTTTTTTCAAAACTCTTATTTCCATACCACCGCTCCACTCTCTGCAAAAACTCCCCACCTCCTCAAAATATAACTTCCACATACCTTCCCCTTTCAAAAATATAACTTCCACTTACCTTCCCCTTTGAAAATATAACTTCCACATACCTTCCCCTTTGAAAATATAACTTCCACTTACCTTCCCCTTTGAAAATATAACTTCTGCTGCCCCTTTGCCAGCTCATCTGATCGAAACCCAGCAGCGTCGTATCGATCCTCACTGCGGCGCCTCTTTTGTACACCCGGTACGTGTCGCTCGGGCACACCCGAGACACGAGGGGTACCCAACTGGTGAACTCCCACGTCATCTCTGCATAGAAATCTGGAGCCTGTAAACAAAGAAATCCCAGTAACATGCCAACCACAGAAGTACCGGGTTCAATTCTGCGCATAGGCGAATGCAAAAACTCTCGAAAGACAAAAACAACAGAATATCACATTAGCAGCATGTTCCAGATTTTTTTCGTGGTACCGTGATGAGCATGATCATAAACTGCAGTGTTAGTTTCTGACGTCATATGATGTAGAGCCCATTTTTTGTGACATGCATTTAAACAATACTGTAACACTTATGCAAACGTGCTTGATGCGCAAGGGAAGATGCCTGCCATTGCACAAGATGTGGTTAGTTTCTGACGTCATATGATGTAGAGCCCATTTTTCGTGACATCATGCGTTTAAACAATACTGTAACACTTACGCAAACGTGCTTGATGCGCAGGGAAGACGCCTGCCATTGCACAAGATGTGGTTAGTTTCTGACGTCATATGATGTAGAGCCCATTTTTTGTGACATGCATTTAAACAAAACTGTAACACTTATGCAAACGTGCTTGATGCGCAAGGGAAGATGCCTGCCATTGCACAAACAGTTGTTTGTTTCTGACGTAAGCAACAGGTATGTTCAGTTGCCGTTAATTAACTTTCTAAGCTAATTATTCAAATATAAGGAACAATTGTTAACGTTTATAGGCAACAAAATGTATATTTTGGACAGTAAATCAAAATGAGATTGAGTCTAAACAATCGTCCGGTTTTCCTTTAACATTTTTCCTTGAAATTTTAGTAAATTCTACACTCTCTAAGCATTAGTTTTTGCTTTAACATAACGTTGTTGTTTCCTTTAAACGAGAAAAAACTTCAAGAACCCTAAAGAAAGTTAAAATGGGGAGACACGACATACAGCAAGTAAAATAGCTTACATAAACTGATTAAACTGGCAGTAGTACTCCAATAATTCACGTTAATACTCATAGATGTCACTGTCGTATTTACAAATGAAGACAACTTACCTCCATGAGACGTTGGAGTACCGTAGGAATGGCCGCTGCCCTGGAAACGAATCTTTGGTAATCTCTGTAATGCAGAACCGTCTGTAACAACTCCGGATCACCCGTTGCCGTCGCTTCATGGAGTACTGTAGAAAACAAATGAATGAGCCTTTACACGGTTCAAGCGATTGATGATGATCGTGGAAAGGTCAAAGGTTAAGTGTAGCAGACAACGCATTTATGTACACTTGACAACACCTTGCAGCCTATGCTGTTGTAATAGTAACAGTTTCAACTGCTAGCTAGAACCTTACCTAGTTCATTTTTTCTTGTTCCCAAGTAAGACCTGTTAGTAAATCACTCTACTCACAGACTAATGTATAATTAAGTAAAGTCCATGTAAAACAACTGAACTTACTGAATGGAACAGCAGATGACTTTGCTTTACCCATCAAGTTTCTGTTAGTAAATCACTGTACGCACAGACTAATGCATAATTAAGTAAAGTCCATGTAAAACAACTAAACTTACTAAATGGAGCAGCAGATGGCTTTGCTTTACCCAGCAAGTTTCTGTTAGTAAATCACTGTACGCACAGACTAGTGTACAATAAACAAAGTCAATGTAAAACAACTGCACTTACTGAATGGAGCAGCAGATGACTTTGCTTTACCTAGCAAGATTCTGTTATTAAATCACTGTATGCACAGCATAGTGTATAATTAAGCAAAGTCCATGCAAAACAACTGAAGGTACTGAACTGATGCAGCAGGCGGCTTTGCATTACCCACATGTCACTTGGCGATAGTAGCTAAGACCCACACACTTAACCTTTGACCTACAGCAACTGCGCATGCGCACAACAAAACTATGAAAAACTTATTACGCTCATATCTCGGTTTGCCGGACCTCACATTTGCCAGATATCACCGAATATCAGAAGCCGTCACTTTGTTTACATCATTACATCAGTGCAGCACGTGTATAGCTTGTATGTTGTATGTCCGCAGCGGCACGTACTACACGTATTGACACAATTAGGCGATTGATTCTACATTACCATGAGTCTAATAGACCGCCTACTGCATTGGCTTAGTATCGGTAAAAACGAGCAATCGGCAAATTCGGAAAGATGTCTCCCCGCTTTTGTCCGGCAAACCGAGATACTCGCAATCTCATCTCACAAGTAACAATATAATCAGACTGTCAGAAGTCAGTCAGTCAGTCAGTAATCCAGTCAAACATTCACACCAGTAAGCCTGCTTAGCGATTACAAGAATAGACATTACTAGTCCAATTCTGCCTATTCTCCACGCATGTCTTTGCCCCGTGTTTAAGCAGCACACGAGTGCAGTCCAAGTGTCAGAAGTCAGTCAGTCAGTCAGACATTCACGCCAGTAAGCCTAGTTAGCGATTACAAGAATAGACATTACCAGTCCAATTCTGCTTATTTTCCATGCATGTATTTGCCCCATGTTTAAGCAGCACACAAGTGCAGTCTAAGTGTCAGAAGTCAGTTAGTCAGTCAGTCAGTAATCCAGTCAGACATTCACACCAGTAAGCCTGCTTAGCAATTACAAGAATAGACATTACCAGTCCAATTCTGCCTATTCTCCACGCACGTATTTGCCCCGTGTTTAAGCAGCACACGAGTGCAGTCTGTCAGAAGTCAGTCAGCCAGTCAGTCAGTAATCCAGTCAAACATTCACACCAGTAAGCCTGCTTAGCGATTACAAGAATAGACATTACCAGTCCAATTCTGCCTATTCTCCACGCACGTGTTTGCCCCATGTTTAAGCAGCACACGAGTGCAGTCTAAGTGTCAGAAGTCAGTCAGTCAGTATCCAGTCAAACATTCACACCAGTAAGCCTGCTTAGCGATTACAAGAACAGACATTACCAGTCCAATTCTGCTTATTTTCCACGCATGTATTTGCCCCGTGTTTAAGCAGCACACGAGTGCAGTCTAAGTGTCAGAAGTCAGTCAGTCAGTAATCCAGTCAAACATTCACACCAGTAAGCCTAGTTAGCGATTACAAGAACAGACATTACCAGTCCAATTCTGCTTATTTTCCACGCATGTATTTGCCCCATGTTTAAGCACACACGAGTGCAGTCTAAGTGTCAGAAGTCAGTCAGTCAGTCAGTCAGTAATCCAGTCAAACATTCACACCAGTAAGCCTAGTTAGAGATTACAAGAATAGACATTACCAGTCCAATTCTGCTTATTCTCCACGCACGTATTTGCTCCGTGTTTAAGCAGCACACGAGTGCAGTCCAAGTGTCCCAACGTGACGGCTAAATGCAGCGGGGTTCTTCCCCTAGGATCCTTCCTTTCTATGCCATCCTAAAATAACAACAGTAATACCATTAGACCTACACTGTTCAGCATTTTACCTTGAAGTGAAAATGCCGACTCACCTGTGGTATCTTCATAAAAAATTATACAGTAGCGGCTCGTAGCTAAAATTACTGGGGGTGGGGGGGGTGGTGCTGCTTCAGAAATTTCTAGTCATTGTCTTAATACTGTGTAAAACATAACAAACATATGCAAGTTTAATGTTGTAGTTATATTTGAAGATCAGGTGTTGAACGGCCTCTTTTCTTAACTGCAACTTTCTCATGAGGAGACAACTGTGAAAAATTCAGCTGTTGTAGTACATTTACAGTCACAGAACGTATTTATTGGAGATCCAAGGCATCCATTGTTAAATAATTTATGTTTTAAGTTTATACTTTATCACATCCAAGAATATGACAACGCTACGCAGCAAGCACGTGGCAATTGTTACTGTGTTCGAGGCAGTACTTTTCTACCTAGCAGCAAATGCTAGCGTCTAATGTGTCGTCTCAGACATGTGCGCATTCCCGCATGAGCACAATAGCCAAACAATATGTTGCTTGTGCTGTGAGGCAAACTGTACTACCCTCACGTGATCCGGTTCCTCACAAGTATAAAAAAGAACTAAAGAAAAAAGACTTATTATATTGAATATTATCGATATTAATGAGTGAAAACAGAGGGTGCTGCAGTTCCACAGTACCTGTACACAAGCCGCTATTGGAATTACACTTGTCAAGGAGCAAGATTCAGTAAGTTTACCAGTTGGCATTGCTCAATGGTAGCGTGCTTACTTCTCACGTGGGAAGTCGTGGGTTCAATTCCTGACCGAGTATACGAAAGTTGAGCACGTGGGTTTATCAAAGATCAGTTAAACCTCCTTGTACCTTCTTTGAGACAGAAAAAAATTGGCATTAAGCGGGTTTTCCACTACAACGAGCTGTTTTCAAAGAATATTATAAGTCACAAAGAATTACCATTTACAGTAAATAGTGCATTTATTCGGCGGATGAATACACACCAAAAACGAAATGTTGTACTTGCGCCCGGTTGAGATGTTACTTGCCGACGTGAGATTGTACACAACACACGATTGGTTGATTGATGGAAAGCGACCAACCAGAGAATGCCGCTCTGTATCCCAGTCGCTGATAGGCTCATGTGCCGTGCAATTTGTTTCTTGTACGCTATTTGTGAAATTTTCGTTAGAGATTGAATTTATTCAAGCCCTGAACGATGCCACCCAAACGTGTAAGTATTAAGTAAGTGTAGTGTCTCTACTTCACGGAAATTCACTTATCGCAGGCGGGCCTGGAACGGAACACCCGCAATAAGTGAGGGAACACTGTATATCAGACAGCAAAAACAAAAAACAACACAATGTACATTAAAAAAAACTCACTGCTGTTTTTGCAGGTATTTATTGTACTTACAATACGTAATCACTAAAGTTATATACAATGTCTTAAATAGCATCTTGTTTATCATACATACATGGCACCAAATCCTGTCTATAACATAACAGTGAAATCATTATTACAATAGTAATCAATATGACATAATAACTTTGAAGTAATTTCTCCACGATTCAGCAAAAAACATATTACGGAACTTCTCATCGATACAATTTGGCATTTAAATCTATTACATGCTAGCTGTTCGACAGATAAAAAAATGACATGTAAAAAAGTTCATTGACACTAGGGGTGAGCATTTTCAACTAGAAAGCGAATTCGAATCGAATCGAATTTGTGACTTTCAAATTCGTATCAAATTCGAATTGAGTTTGAAAGATTTTCGAACAAGTTTTCGAACCGCTAGTAAAAAATGATTTTAAAAAGATGATGCATATTGCTTGATTTTGTTCTGCAGTGAAACCGCTATTAGTTTGGCAAAAATTGTGCGCAGAAACTGCAGCTAAACTGCGCTAATTGCTTGATGTTCCAAACATTTTAATGATAAAGAACGTATGTGGCTGAATTATTCGAATCTATGATTTTAGGTTAGAAACAAATCTGAACTAAAAACACGTAGGAATCGAATTCAAAGTTTCGAAACTCACCCCTAATTGGCATCCATGGAACTTCTTAAATACGTAACAATGATGTAATTAAACAATAATTGTATCATGTAAACTTGCAATTGTAATTAGTAATTAACTCCATGTAACGATAAATCAATCAATCAATCAATCAATCAATAATTAAGAAGGATTGTTTAAACTTGTTTACTTGTAGAAAATACACAAGTTTGCAAACACATGCACATGATCACAGCAAAATCAAACTCAACATGATATTAATTTCACTTTAAAATGCATTTGAATTTTAATAAGTTTATAAAGTTTCGGTAACTTACTAGACCTGCAAAGATAAGTGATTTATATTTAAGGCAAAACATGCTGCAGAAAGATGTAGTACAACACAGACTTAAGATTAATTACCCCTTGAAAAAGTAAGCTCTTAAATGTAAATATAAACAATACAAGCATTCAACTGGAGTTGAACTCGCTACCAAAACTAAAATATGACAATCTAATGAATTCTATTGTAACTAATGTATCAAACAGACTACTAATGCTGTTCAGTCCCTCAATCAACCGAAAGCTTAAACGAAAGGCCAAGTTTTCTGTGAAGTTCAGCTCATTTCAATGTTGGAGAAAAACTTTAGAAGGATTTAGTATGAAGCAAGATAAGTGCCTCGCATAATTAGTGAAATCACTTTAAAGTCACATTCATTTCACGCTTGTGCGCTCCGCCATTTTGAACATTGTTCCAGAAACGACGTCTTTCATTGGGTGAAGAAAAGCACTGTCAATTTACGTAAAAAGTACTATAAGCTTTTTTAAAAAAAATCAGATTTTGTGATATTTTTGCACAAATGTTAGGTAAGCTGCTAAAGTCACAAAGTCCACCAACTACGTCAAAATTTTCAGACGAGTTTTTTTTTACAAAAAATATAGTTATTTTTGTGATATTTTTCCGTGAACATTAGGTAAGCTACAGACGAGTGAACTAGTTTAAGCAGCAAGCGCTTATGAAAAGTTACCAACTACTTTGCAAAAATGGCGGCCATACCTGGAAATTTCTTTACAATGGTAGCATGATTTAACTTTAAGCTTTACGGACAATTTCTTTTTTACTCTAAAACTTCTTTGTTATGTTTCAAGTGATAACAATAAACTAAACCCAACATTCTAACTGACTTGTCCTTTCCTCTAAAGTACAAAAATGATTTTATCATTTCCAACGATGATGAAAAAAACACGATTTCTAAGATCAAGACTTTGTACCGCAATGCTATAAACAGTGGACAGCTTTAAGTCTTCACGATACTTAAGATTTCTAAGATCAAGACTTTGTACCGCAATGCTATAAACAGTGGACAGCTTTAAGTCTTCACGATACTTAAGATTTCTAAGATCAAGATTTTGTACCACAATGCTATAAACTGTGGACAGCTTTAAGTCTTCACGATACTTAAGATTTCTAAGATCAAGATTTTGTACCACAATGCTATAAACTGTGGACAGCTTTAAGTCTTTACGATACTTACAGTAGACAGCTTTAAGTCTTCTCGATACTTAAGATTTCTAAGATGAAGACTTTGTACCGCAATGCTATAAACAGTGGACAGCTTTAACTCTTCACGATACTTAAGATTTCTAAGATCAAGACTTTGTACCACAATGGTATAAACAGTGGACAGCTAAAAGTCTTCACGATACTTAAGACAGTCTCACATTCATATTTACATGACAACGATGACTACAAAAAATTGAGACTAGATCGAGCAATTTGCCTTAAATGCATTGACGCTTTTTTCAAGATTAAATATTTGTAAATTATATAAATTAAATTCGGAAAGTAAAATCTATAACCCATCTGGACCAGCAGTGAAAATAAAGGAAACTTTCACATGATGGCAACCAGCCTGGTCAGTACAAGCACGATTGCTATCTTACCGTAGTAAGGACCACTATAAGCTTCCAATGTCAACGTACTTCATCAAAGACTCCGGAATGTGATCCTTGTACAAAACAGGATCGGCCCGGAATTCCACTGTCTTTAACACGTTTTGCCCATATATGGCGCTAAACCTGTTTATGCACTCCGTGCGCTCCACCATGTGAGCCATGTCTGCGGACACGAGATTCGTACATTCGGGGCACTTGAACTTCTTCCGGGGAGTGACCTTAATGGGAGACTTCCCGGTAACGTTTGCGATGAGGAAGTTCATGGCGATGTCTTCGCAGTTCATGTGGTCGTCCACCCACTTCTTGATGTTGCCGGGCATAGACGTGGTGTAGAGGAAGCTGTAGTACTTGTGATAGAAGGCAGCACCTGTCAGAACCATGGATATTTCGCTACTCCACTCGGACTCGTACTTCCACTGATGCGTAACGTTATCGTGCAGGTGCAAGCGAGACGGATACCCGACTAGGCGATCGGGAAACTCTCTCCACACGTCGTAACCGAACTCCAGCTCGTCGGCCGTGAGCATGATGATGTCATCGTCTATGGCTAATATGGCTTCCGTCTCGATCTCGTCGTAGGGATAGAATCGGTTGCTGAGTTTATTCGCTTGAGTTTGTACGACTTTTAAGGGCTTGCCAATTCTGGGCCACATCGAAGTTTGAGGAGGTTCCTTCTCCTGGTTATTCCACACGACTAAAACTTTGGCCAAACTCGGAGCTTGAGCAATGCGAGTGATGACCTCAAAAAGACTTTGCACTCTGTCGTACGTCAGCACCACTGCCGTAAATCCCATCGACCTGGGTGCAATGATCGGAAGGAATAATGGCGGAGTAAAAACGGGAGGAGGAGTGTTCCAGACTTCCCAGGGTGCTGCGGCATAGGGAAAAACCCGGTCATTCATGATCCTCAGTGAAGTCAATGCTATGTTCTTCATTGTGGAGAAATACGATTCGTAGAAAAACCGAACTTTCCGTCGCATCTCTAAGATCCGCTTTTCTGAAATGTCGTGCAACACCTCCATGAGCGTCCCAATCTCCGACTCGTAAATCACCACCGCCGCGTCTTTCCAATCCAGCACTTCCGAGAACGGAAGCACGTACGAGTCCGCGATGATGACCGGTATGCAATCGGTCATCATTGCGTCAAACAATGCCAACTGCGCCAGACGAGCGCCCCGAAGCACCACACAGAAGGAGGCGGCCTGTAAGATCTGTGGATAGTCAAACGACTGGGCCCCACTGCATCTAACCGAATAGTTAACGTGACCGGCATCGCACTGTTCGAGTACCAGCATGTCGGCATGTTCTTCAGCCAAGAAATGCAGCTGTTCCCTATACTCTGGATGTATATTCATCTGAGATGAAATCAGCAGGTAAGTACGTGAACGGGCCATCGGTTTCTGCAACACACGCGCATCACGAACCAGCGGATTATACAAAGGTAGGCTTATATCGAATCCGCGTCTGTACGTCCACGTCGAAAACCCCGCGCCAGCAATTATCGCTTTGTCCGTGTGCACCTCTAACACGGCATTAAACTCCGGAGCGCCACCTGGATACATGTTGAACAATACGTGATTCAAGCCGCTGTTCCAATAGGGTAGCTTGCGAAGTGCGAGTGCCACTTCCCGTAACGGTAAGTTATTTTGATTTAGCACGTCAATGCTCGGCACAAAAAGGCAAGCTTTTGCCGGGTCTGACGTGAAATACTCGCTGTCCACAACGGCTTCCAGAATTTCGTTGAATTCGCGAGACACGGGATCCAACACCTGCCCACCGCTCGAGTCAACGTACCTTGAATACGGATAAACGTACACTAATATTTTGTTGTCGTCGTTGTAATCGCATTTATACACATCGAAGCAGCTGTAATAATTGCAACTCGGATTCCTCTTGCTTGGCAGTGGCGACTCCTGCGATAAAACCACCTCTTGTGGATGTGCCAGGCTCTGCTTCAAGAAGTCGTCACGCTTGCTGTACGAACGTCGGGACGAGGATGGCCAACAGCATACAATGATGGCCACCAGCAGCGCAATGACCAAAAGGAGTAAGAAGTACGACCGGAACCACATTCCACTCACGCTTGACCGCGTGTACCGGATCCGGTTGGTGTTGTACATCTTGGCAGCTGACAGCATCCACGCAAAACTCTCATCCATTCACAACATGGTGACCGCGAAATTATCTTACCTCTGCCACACCTAAAAATAGAAAACATTTCTTACAGTTTATCAGTGTAAACATTATATTTAATATCTTTTCTTTTTCTTTTATATTATTTCTTTTTCTTTTAAATTATTTTTAATTTTTTCTGGTGATCTCTCACTGTATAAGAGGTATGCCTTCTCTGCTTCTGTAATAATTGCTTCTCCGATTCCTCTTTTTGTAAGAAAAGACTTTTTGTCACGTGTGTGTTACAGTTTATGAAAACACAAATTTTTGCTGCCATAACATATATAAACTTTATTTCTTTTAAGTGGATAGACATACAGTAATATGTCTAATTTTATTGTGTATTACTGCTGTTATTGTCTGCATGTCGAAAAGAGCCATGTACATTGCACCAAGACAGCTGCTGGGTTTTCTCTCGTGACGGGTTTTCTATTAATATTTCTTACTAGTATCCAAACTACTGTACATTTTTCTGGCTTACAATTTCAACTTCTACAGTAGATCCATTATGTCATCATGTTTTTGTATTTCAATTTGTTGAGGACGGCTGCAGTTCACAATAAATTTTATGGCTTTTTTTACTACTTCGATGGGGTCATTATTCCTTATTAGACTTTGGCTCCCACTAAATAAGTGTCTTTTCAACATTATTTGTTTAATAAAAGTTAGCAAACAACTAGATGCTACAATGAACACTTGCCAAACAATTGGTAGACTCCATTTTTTTCTGTGCCACAAACATCCTAAATACTTCAATACTTTACAAACTATGAGTTTTTATTTCATACATCAAGAAGTACAATATGAAACACAACAATAAATTTAAAATAAAATGAGTAGTGTGAGGCGAATGTACGACCAAACGGACATTAACACACTCACCTTACTTAAACGTAAAAATGGTTATAATTATGCATGCTTCTATAGATAGCTCAATAATGTAAATAAGGATGTAGTAATAGAAATTCACTCAATTCAGGGATGATGGTGCTGAATCCACAGCCATTAATATGTAAAAAACTTTTTATGTCAAACAAATTGGAGAAAATAAATGTTCTATGTCTATGTCATCCGAGGTAAGGCAATGACTCACCCAGTATTGAGTGAACGCCTAACAATATTGATACGTAATTTCACAATTATCAACGTACCTGAAACTTCCGCTGTTAACCTTCACGTGCGTAGAAGTATGCACATCCAAAAAAACCAAAATTGCTGGAATGTCGATTGATTTTTCCCATTTCTCGATACGATTTTCACTGCTTTCATTTTTCCCATTCGCCTTGCCTCGCGCAAATTCAGCCTCCAATTCGAAGACCAAAATCGCAGTCAACGTAAACTGAGCCCCAAACGTGATCAATATTTAGTGGATTATTGCTTGAACTACACAACGAACATTCTATAAGCTTCCAATGAGTTATAATAATTAGTAATAATTTATTGAATACTTTTAATGCATTTTACAAGTAAAACACCATCAACATTCCTAAAAGATATAAAACACATTAAAACGTGGCACACTAATCTATTAAAAGCACATAAATCTGACGAAAAAAAGAAAAGAGCACAAGACACATAATATTTAGTAAAAATAATAAAACCAATGCCACAAGACATACACAAAACACAGAAAATGCACAATTAATTCAATTACAGAAAGCTTATACTATAGTACTTGTACTTGGTCAATTACAACATTGGATTTGGTAATAATTAACTGTTAGTCATAGTTGCCAACTGTAATAAGTGTTAGTGAAAATCTGCCACAGCTAAAGAGGCGGGGGTAACACTGATGAAGATAATAGCATAACTGAGGCCATAACTGTTCCCAGCAATGATACTATTTATAGAAATAAGGGTAAAACAGTTGCTAATAGTTTATAACCGTAACAGTAAAGATTATGAAGTGCGGCAAAACAAGCATCATTACTTTTTCAACACTCAACCGTATTGGTCGGTGGGCTAGCAGGAAATAAACTCGATGCCTAAATCAAGGCCTGTAGGTCTACAACTTCGTTACAAAAGGCTGTGTACTTTGATTAATTGTGAAGTTTGCATCCAAATTTTTAACACGTCCTTGCTCTTGAGGCCGAGTCAGCTGGGAAATTCAGGAAATGCCAGTCAGTTGTAGTGATGACATGTAAAAGATTAACAAATTCAAATGTAATAAATCAAGTAGTCTGAAGGAGAGAATGAAAGTAAGTTTAGATAAGTAATAAATAAAACACCATTTTCTGATTTTAGTTTTCCTACTAAACCAAAACGATGTGCATTAATTAAACTTAATCTAACATTCCCTTTTTTACAGAAACTGTTCTAGCTCTTGTCTTTAAATCAGTAAGACTAAATCTACTCATTACCTATATCATGTTGCACATTTAACAGACACCATTTTCACATTCAGCAGCTTAACAACCAAAGTTAAGCAACACTGAACCTGTGTTTATGGTTTTTGTACAACACTAATCTAGTTCAAATCTTGATGCATGATACTACAAAGTAACAAAAAATTCATGACATATATATAACTAAATGTTTATCATGACACGCTAGATGTCTAAATACTGATTATTCAATTTTTGATAAATGCCAGAGCAATACTTTTATGCTGTATTTTGCACAAAACACAATGTTATATCATGTTGAGTGGCAAGAGCCCTTTATCAGAGCGTGGTGCTCGAAAATGTGACTGTCAAAATAAGTAAAATTTTGTGTAAGCTCGCCTGATTTTTGAGTAAAAATAAAAAACTCTCTGTTCAATTTTTTATGAAAATGAGCAACCATTAAGATTTGTAATTTGGCTAAAACCTTTCAGGTAAACAGATTTTAAATGAAAATACACAGGCACATAATTTGCACAATAGGGTCAGCATGAAAAGATGTTGAGTAATGATATCCCCCCCCCCCTAGACGACAGGCAGACACAAAAGAGAGTAGGCCACTAAAGAGATGCTTCCTGTTCACAAGAGCCATTGTTCTGACCTACGCCATCTGGTGAGTGCTGCTAAAATCTGTTGTTTTTAAAGGAGAGAATTTAGTCTGAACAGCAAAAAGCTAAAAAAGAAAACAGAACAAGGCAGAAAGAAAATAAAAAAGGAAGGAGAAAAGAAAACCCTTGAAGCAAACTCATATAATAATAAATGGCAACAAACAATTTATAAAAACAAGAGTTACATGGTTGTGTGACCTTTCACTTGGAAACTTTTTCATTTCCTCTTTAACAAAGAAAAAGACAGAAAGTTAGAAAAGAGAGCGAGAGATGCAGAGACAGAGAGAGAAAGAGAAAGAGAGATAGTGAGAGAGAGAAAGAGTGAGAGAGAGAGAGAGAGAGCAAGAGCGAAAGAGAGAGAGAGAAGCAGAGACAGAGAAAGAAAGAGGGAGAGAGACAGAGAGAGCAAGAGCGAAAGAGAGAGAGAAGCAGAGACAGAGAGAGAAAGAGGAAGAGAGAGAGAGAGAGAGAGAGAGAGAGAGAGAGAGAGAGAGAGAGAGAGAGAGAGAGAGCAAGAGCGAAAGAGAGAGAGA
>JAQGDQ010001980.1:0-12500 GCA_030141605.1 Tubiluchus corallicola | reverse complement strand
AAAGAAGACCGAAGAGAAGAAAATGGGTGTGGTGGAGATGAGGATGTTGAGATGGATGGTGGGAATAACAAGAAGAGGTAAAATTAGAAATAATAATATCAGAGGAACAGTAAAAGTAGTGGAAGCCTCGCAAGATTGCGATGGTATGGACACCTGTAAAGAAGAGTCGGTGAAGATCATGTGGGAAGGAAAGACATAAATGAAGAGATGGTCAACAACAGGAATGCATGGAGAAGACTCCTTCACAACGGTGACCCAGAATAGGGGAAAGCTGGGAAGAAGAAGAAGAAGTACAAGCTCTAATCTGTACAAGCTGTACTAATCTGTCTTAGCGCGTAACAATTAAGGAATGACATTAAAGAACACCATAAAATTTAAATGACAAGGTGGGACGACATTTTGTAACAGATGTGCTTGTTTGCTATTTTGCTAAGAAATGTAGGCGTCTGTATGGGACAGATGTGAACCGCATATATATGCGATATTAACATCGTTTAATCTTATCCAGTATAATCATGAACATTAGGCAAATGAATTCGTCTACACGCATAATTAAATAAGAAGATCCAAACAGGTGACAGCTGCTTCGACTCCACGTGATAATGCGAGAAAATCACGTTTTTTCGTGAGAAAATAAACACGTAGCTACAAGCAGCGTAAACAACAATTCTTACAAAATATCAGATGAAATCTTGAACAAAATCTAAACATTTGCGAAACACGTGTGCCTGCGAATTTAATTTTTAGGCCATTTAAAATTTAATTGCGTTCTTTTTCCTTTAACCCTTTTCTGTCCCAAATTATTTTTTTAATAAGAAAAATGTTTTTTGGCTTGGTACTTTTGTTCAGTATGTCCATCTTATTTACACATAATAATTATTTTTACTACCTGTGCCCGCGTGCTAAATATAGCCTGTATCCCACGGGATACATTGGGATTCAATGGAAGCGTAAAATGTGCTTCATTTTGAAACTGCTGATAATTTTTTACAGTATTTAAGACATTTAGTATGCACGCTATGCTCATCTGTACAAAGTCATCTCTAAAGTACTGTACCTTGCGCAGTTTTTTATGCTATGTAGATTTTCTAGTTTGCCATTTTATCGCCATTTTTAGTCCATTGTTATTGGCTTAAATCAAAATAACTATTAACAGATCAAATGACTGTCAGTTTTAAAATTTTATTAATTTTAAAGGCAGAAAATATTCTCGTATCCCACGGGATACAATGGGTATGAAAGGGTGAGCAATCATTAATTTTGTTAAAATTTATATCCCCGCCCCAAACTTACAGATACGACTTGAGTTTAGCTCTGCACAATGCACTTGCGATTATTAAACTTCTTACCCAGATATCTTGTGTAAACAGAAATTCACAATCTCCCAATCACAGTCCCAGATGTTAAGGTTCGGATCGTGACCAATATTAGCCCTATCTAGCATCTGTGGCCCCATATGGATGTGAGTAAAGTAATAAAGTACACTTGCTGTGCTCACAAGATATGAAATTCTCCACATTACAGCTGCAGAATTCTGATTTATCAATAAAACTTTCACTCTGGGAAATTAAACACCCTTCTAACAGCTGCTACTGTTTTTCACTTAATAATAACTACGGCCAAATCACGTTGAAAATACCGGTTCTCGTCTGATCACCGAAGTTAAGCAACGTAGAGCCTGTTTAGTATTTGGATGCGTGACCGCCTAGGAACACCAGGTGCTGTAGGCTTGCAGGGTGCCCACACTGTGTCTTGACACTAGGCGGAGGAGCTGCACAAGCAGCCAACGGCTAGAGGGCGGAGTAGGTCAAGTGACCCAACGGCCATGTGTAGAGGAGTAAACCTTCCAAATAAGGAGTGGAGCATGCTCACTGACTCCTGCAGCCAATCTGGTGCCAAATGTATCGCTCAGCTTTCCTTTGGACTACACCAGGGAGGAAGAGAGGGGGTTCCTGTTGTCTGGACAACTCAGGATCTCCATACACCTTGCCCAGGCGTGCACCCTGGAGACGTTCAAGGATCGCACTGCTCAGCCACAGTCGACGCTGCAGCTCCATCAATGTGATCAATAACTGACTCTTGACGCACAATCCATTGTCTTCCGAGACAGAAGGATGCCAACCAATAACTACCGACGACTAAAAATATGAACGTGTTCCCTTAAGACTTGCCATTTTAGTACATTAGCAAAAAATTAAATGCCGTTCTTAGTGTCAAAATCAATTTTTTTATTGTCGCCCTGACGAGCATCATTTGCTTGAATTGACTACCATGAGAACCTGTGTGCTACTGGGAAGTTTTCATAGTGGTCAATTCAGCTGATGTGGCGCGGCCGGGAAATTTTGTTTTTTGTGGTAAGAATTCTTTCACGTAAGTCATTTTACAAAAAACAGCATGTTTTCCTTTAATATTTTAAAGAATAGATTGTTTTGACCTACAGTTTAACATTAGGTCCTAATTTTGCTTTAAAGTTAATATCTCTTTCTGCTAACGTAACTTAAATTTTGTCATTAGTAGGCACAAAATTTGGCTATTAATGACACAATTACAATACGTATCATCATACTGCTGTATTTTAACGGACCTCATCATCTTGAAAGACCGAAAATATAAAAAATTAAAAAAACAGAAATATAGCCCGGATTTGAACCATGGGCCAATAATAATTTTGACATAAATTATAATAAATGCATCTAATATAATTATAGTAATTAATCGACAATTTAACTATGCAGTTTTGCACTTAAGTATATATATATATACAAATGAATAAAAAATTAGTAAATAAATAAAAATCAGTAAATAAAGAAACAAATAAATAAATAAACAACTGAGAGAACAAACGAGTAAAATGATGAGTAATGTGTGAACGAACGAGCGAACAAGCAAGCAAACAGATAGACAAACAAACACAAATAATTAATAAACTCACTGCAACATGTCAGGCAAAACAAATTTTGACAAGAAGGAGGGAGAAATGAAGGAATAAAATTAATAAATAACCATTGGATGCAGAAAAAATAAACGAATAATGAAACGGATGGATTGACCGAGAGAAAGAAAAAAAGCGAATCAACAAAACAATCTGGTCTCTCCTCTCTCTCTCTCTCTCTCTCTCTCTCTCTCTCTCTCTCTCTCTCTCTCTCTCTCTCTCTCTCTCTCTCTCTCTCTCATCGTAGCTGTAAAACTTTCTAAAATTTATTATCTGCGTTTATTATCTGGACTTAATAAACACAAGGATTTTTATGAACCTATGTAAATATAAACCCACATATAACTGGTCCGGGTTTAGTTATTATTTGTACTACATACGAACGAAATTAGATCGTCTGTTATTTACTTATGAGGAGGATCGGTGTAGAAATAGTTTGTCTGACCTATAATCCTATTTCTGACAAGATTTGTTCATATAATATCAATAAATATCGTCTTATACGTTACTGTATGTATGTATATATATGTGTGTGTGTGTGTGTGTGTGTGTGTGTGTGTGTGTGTGTGTGTGTGTGTGTGCATGTGCGTGTGTGTGTGTGCGTGTGTGCATGTGTGTGCGTGTGTGTGTGCGCGTGCGTTTGGGTGTGTGATAGTAATAGACTTAAAATGGACTACTGTTGAGGTGGTAAACAGATAATATAATAAGGTTTATAGCTAAATACCACAGCATAGCTTAATTAACATAGCTCCTCGGAGGGCAGAAGGTCTTGGGTTCGAGTCGCAGTGAAGGTACACAATATTTCAGGCATTCATAATTCAGACGTTCATTTACTATTTTATCGTGCGTTATAATTGACAGTAGGCTTACCACTAGACAATAGAATGTCAAGAATATATTATAATTATTAGATTTGGGGTAATTTGATCCTCGGTTCAATCGTTCAACGTTGACAGGCGAGTTACATAGATGAAAGCTCATTTCAAAAACACGAGAGACAAGTTGGTCGAAATAATGAAGTATTTACAGCAGACAATTCTTCCAAGGTCACGTGATTAAAAACAATAAAAAGAATCGACTTTTGTCGCACAAGTGATCTAAAGATTTAAGAAAATGTTTGACAAGGCACCACTTTTGAAAAATGTGTTAAGAGGTGCGATTCCTCCCCTTGGCTCCCTCCCTCCTTCCCTATTACCTGCGCCACTGCACTGTACATACGCACTTATACCAACTTTGAAATTTAATATGTGACTAGTAAAGGCCCCGTAAAAAAATTTGCGTATAAATACACTTATAATCAATAATTCGCGAACATCTTACGCGAACACAGTCCTCGTTTATAACGCAAAGCCAGCAGCAGCTTTTACCGAATTAAAGCTATAAGATTATAGGCAGAGTATAATGGTGACGTCACAACAATGGATTTGTGCAGCAGTTTTCTAAGCGAAAATTGCCAAATAATAGAACATATAATTAACTCGTCGATACTCCTCTCAGTGGACGTATCCTAAAATGCAGCCCATATCATCGTGTAGCCCTGTTCTTCCTCTTTCTAAAGAGCCGTATATCTCCTTCTGAGGCTCCCACCAGGCGCCGCTAGTAGAATTAATATATAATGTAATTCCTAGTGGAGGTTTGTTTTCAGTTTTCCACCTTTATGCTGATTGGGAATTTACGTTTCACTTGTTCCGCTTAATCAAACCGTCACTTTATCTTGAACTGCAGGGCACGTTTAACATTGTAAACAAACATAAGTGCATTCTAGGAAAAGAGTCGCTGGTGGGAGCGGGGGTAACTTGTACTGCCTGACATCCTTTTACTCTGAAAACAAAGCGTCACTTCCGTGTGGTGGGGCTGACATATTAAACTAATCCGAGCGAAAGTTATTTTTGTGGAGAAAATGACAGAGTCTGTTATTATTTTGTCGCAAAGATCGTCAATTTTTCATTTACTTACTTACTTATTTACTCACTCACTCACTCACTCACTCACTCAGATATATATATATATATATCTTCTTCTTCCCAGCTTTTCCCTATGCGGGGTCGCCGTTTATATATAATATTATATATATATATAAATATATATATTTAGTTATTTGTATATTTGTTTATGTACTTACCCATTCACTCACCATTATTTATATATTTCTATTATATAGGATTTATTGATACAATTCCTGCATTCTTGGTGGATGTTTACTTTTTAGTTTGACATGCTATTTATTAAATTTGACTTTATTGGCTCAATGTACCTACTTTATTTACTTACTTATATTTTACATACTGTTTAGTCAAAAGTTTAC
Source organism: Tubiluchus corallicola (assembly GCA_030141605.1). Taxonomy (NCBI): domain Eukaryota; kingdom Metazoa; phylum Priapulida; class Priapulimorpha; order Priapulimorphida; family Tubiluchidae; genus Tubiluchus; species Tubiluchus corallicola. Next base: position 7,263 of record JAQGDQ010001980.1, on the reverse strand, counting down.
ATATAGTCAAAGTTTACAAAATTCCCAGAGTTGCCCAAACTGACATTACAGCTCAGGCAAAAGCAGAGTGTATGAACATGCGTATGAATATGACAGATGACATAAGCATCTGTTACAGACGGATTATGATGAACGATATTCGATTAGCATTTAGGTCTATGTGTCCCGATTTCGTGTTATGCTAATGGCCGAGAATGGAAGACCGTAAAGTGCTTCGCGAAGTGCAATCATGGGGGTACTTTATTATAATTGGCCTCTCAATGCGGGGTATGAACGAAAGTAGGTGGTAGAGAGGCTCGAGAGCTTTATATACATATATATATATATGTATGTATATATATATATATATAATCTTATATATAAAGCTTTATATATGTTTTTATATTGTTTATTTGCAATAAAAAATCGATATTCATAACTATAAAAGCATAAAAGAACATCGCAGCATGAGAATAAAATTCACACAACTGTTAAAGGCAAATGCGTCCAATGCAAAGTAAAAACTGCTGTTGATGAAGATGAAGAAAGAGGTAAGAAAGAAATCAAAAGAAAAAAGAAAGCAGGACACAATGCAAGGAAGTAAAGAACAATAGAACAATAAACAAACAAATAAACGAACGAACAAACAGACACACAGACAAACAACATTTAATAAACAAAACAGAAAATTATTATGAGACGTTAGATGCTCAAGTTTAATAAATTTCTATTGTAGAAAATTATTCTCCCGCATCACATGGAAATAAACCACATTAACCCGCCCACGCCAACACTTAGACTTTCTACCCACTTATTAGCAAACGACATGCATGGAAATTAGACCCAAAATCTGCTGGTATGCCAAACCAAATTAACCCGCCCACGCCAGCACTTAGACTTTCTACCCGCTTATTAGCAAACGACATGCATGAAAATTAGACCCAAAATCTGCTGGTATGTCTTTATTAATACTGGTAGGAGCATACATACATTTCATCTGTTGTTAAGCAAGGGTGAATGTCTCACCGCCCACGCTACCCTGTGACGTCATAACCCAGGCGTTGATTCTAGGAATCTCCGTGACTTTTTAGCTAAAAACAGATCTCAAATCTCTTCCCGTGAGTAAATCATCAAAACCATCTATGTCCGATTGTTTTAGGGAATTGGTGCAACCTACAGACATACTATATAAGAATTAGTGTGCTCAAAGAAGTGAGTTAAATCAGCAAACATTTACATTGTCGTAGCAGTTTCTAATATTTGACGTTAGGGGGCATGTCTGTATAACGTGTTTCTCAGTTTGAATGTCCCCACAAGGACATAACGTATTTTCCCTTGACTGTCTCGCCCATCTACCCGTTTCTGTCCGCAGCCTATGTGACTGAGGACGCATTCTTGTGAAGCTTATCCGATGATGCTCAAATATTGTCGATTCAAAACGAGGAGTTCCGTGACCGTATCGCAATTGTGTGCCGTTTGCCACTCAGACTAAGGGTTTGTTTCGAAGTTTTGAATGAACGTAGGGGCAGTGGAACTTACGAATGACCAGAGGCGACACAGTCAGCGGCAAAGGCGTTTTAACGTCGCTCATATGTCCTCCCTGTGAAGGATTTTAGGTTGTACTTCAGTGTTCTTTCATTCTGTAAACCCCCCTATACTGTCCTTTTTAACTGCATTCATATACGTATGTCTTGACTTGGCTTCTTTCTGTCATGCTCTACTACTGACAGAGCTAGTTTACCTGGCTAGTTGGCAGTCTGTTCTTGGCTAAGAGAGTTGTTGTTGTTGTTGTTGTTGTTTTGTCTCAGTTAAACCATTTATTTGTCAAGAGTAGTAGAGCCATGATGTAAGTTTATTTTGATTATTCAGTCTCACTTTATTATTAATTTCTTTGTTTCCTTTTTGGCTCAAATTAGTTTGTCATATTTTGTTATGATTTGTTTTACAGATAAAACGTAATAAAGCTACTCAAACATGAATTTTTTGACTTTGGGCATCATGAAGTAGTAGTCTCTCACACTCCCCAAAAGAGAAATTATGTATAATATGGCTATGTCTGTATGGCATGTGTGCAAATTTGACATGACCACATTTTTCAAACCTTTCCAGGAAAGCATATTACTGTATTAGCAAAACGATTACTAGAACTTGTGAACAATAAATATCTACTAACTATTGTCAACACCCTGCTAATCATACAATCTTGTTTTTTTGAGATGTGGAATAAATAAATATAAATATAAATAAATAATCAATAAATAAGTTTGTTTATAAATTAACATTGTCAAATCTGATAGCTGCGAATGTTTTTTTAGTATATGAATAATACATGGTAAAAGTTTTAGTATAACTTTGATTTTATTATTTTATTGTAGTGTGATGTAATCTTTTGTGTTTTTGTATGTCTTTTACGCTAAAATAAACAAATATAATCCGTATAAATGCCTCGTTGTGTAGTGTGTTCTATTACGTACTGTACTGAATTCCTTCATTAGCACTGCAGGACTGCAGTAAGGCAGGCGCACTTTTTTATTTAAAAGTACTTAACGCCGCAGTATTCATAATGAAGTCGCTCGCACTATGCGCAATAATATTAATAATTTTAGTTTCATTTGGTCAACAACTCTGCGTTCATGATACGTGTCAATTCCTAGTTTAGCAGTGGAAACGAAGGCCTAATCATAAGAACACGTGGCCATCTTATTAGCGCGCATTGATATTCTGTAATGGTGAAGGCCTAATCATAAAAACACGTGGCCCTCTTATTAGCGCGCATTGATATTCTCTAATGGTGAAGGCCTAATCATAAAAACACGTGGCCCTCTTATTAGCGCGCATTGATATTCTGTAATGGTGAAGGCCTAATCATAAGAACACGTGGCCATCTTATTAGCGCGCATTGATATTCTGTAATGGTGAAGGCCTAATCATAAAAACACGTGGCCCTCTTATTAGCGCGCATTGATATTCTCTAATGGTGAAGGCCTAATCATAAGAACACGTGGCCCTCTTATTAGCGCGCATTGATATTCTGTAATGGTGAAGGCCTAATCATAAAAACACGTGGCCATCTTATTAGCGCGCATTGATATTCTGTAATGGTGAAGGCCTAATCATAAGAACACGTGGCCCTCTTATTAGCGCGCATTGATATTCTGTAACGGTGAAGGCCTAATCATAAGAACACGTGGCCATCTTATTAGCGCACATTGATATTCTCTAATGGTGAAGGCCTAATCATAAGAACACGTGGCCATCTTATTAGCGCGCATTGATATTCTCTAATGGTGAAGGCCTAATCATAAGAACACGTGGCCCTCTTATTAGCGCGCATTGATATTCTGTAACGGTGAAGGCCTAATCATAAAAACACGTGGCCCTCTTATTAGCGCGCATTGATATTCTGTAACGGTGAAGGCCTAATCATAAAAACACGTGGCCCTCTTATTAGCGCGCATTGATATTCTGTAACGGTGAAGGCCTAATCATAAGAACACGTGGCCCTCTTATTAGCGCGCATTGATATTCTGTAATGGTGAAGGCCTAATCATAAGAACACGTGGCCCTCTTATTAGCGCGCACTGATATTCTGTAATGGTGAAGGCCTAATCACAAGAACACGTGGCCATCTTATTAGCGCGCACTGATATTCTCTAATGGTGAAGGCCTAATCACAAGAACACGTGGCCCTCTTATTAGCGCGCATTGATATTCTGTAATGGTGAAGGCCTAATCATAAAAACACGTGGCCATCTTATTAGCGCGCATTGATATTCTCTAATGGTGAAGGCCTAATCATAAGAACACGTGGCCATCTTATTAGCGCGCATTGATATTCTCTAATGGTGAAGGCCTAATCATAAAAACACGTGGCCATCTTATTAGCGCGCATTGATATTCTGTAATGGTAAAGGCCTAATCATAAAAACACGTGGCCCTCTTATTAGCGCGCATTGATATTCTGTAACGGTGAAGGCCTAATCATAAAAACACGTGGCCCTCTTATTAGCGCGCATTGATATTCTGTAACGGTGAAGGCCTAATCATAAAAACACGTGGCCCTCTTATTAGCGCGCATTGATATTCTGTAACGGTGAAGGCCTAATCATAAGAACACGTGGCCCTCTTATTAGCGCGCATTGATATTCTGTAATGGTGAAGGCCTAATCATAAGAACACGTGGCCCTCTTATTAGCGCGCACTGATATTCTGTAATGGTGAAGGCCTAATCACAAGAACACGTGGCCATCTTATTAGCGCGCACTGATATTCTGTAATGGTGAAGGCCTAATCATAAGAACACGTGGCCCTCTTATTAGCGCGCATTGATATTCTGTAATGGTGAAGGCCTAATCATAAGAACACGTGGCCATCTTATTAGCGCGCATTGATATTCTCTAATGGTGAAGGCCTAATCATAAGAACACGTGGCCCTCTTATTAGCGCGCATTGATATTCTCTAATGGTGAAGGCCTAATCACAAGAACACGTGGCCATCTTATTAGCGCGCATTGATATTCTCTAATGGTGAAGGCCTAATCATAAGAACACGTGGCCCTCTTATTAGCGCGCATTGATATTCTGTAACGGTGAAGGCCTAATCACAAGAACACGTGGCCATCTTATTAGCGCGCATTGATATTCTCTAACGGTGAAGGCCTAATCATAAAAACACGTGGCCATCTTATTAGCGCGCATTGATATTCTGTAATGGTGAAGGCCTAATCACAAGAACACGTGGCCATCTTATTAGCGCGCATTGATATTCTGTAACGGTGAAGGCCTAATCATAAAAACACGTGGCCCTCTTATTAGCGCGCATTGATATTCTGTAACGGTGAAGGCCTAATCATAAGAACACGTGGCCATCTTATTAGCGCGCATTGATATTCTGTAATGGTGAAGGCCTAATCACAAGAACACGTGGCCCTCTTATTAGCGCGCATTGATATTCTGTAACGGTGAAGGCCTAATCATAAAAACACGTGGCCCTCTTATTAGCGCGCATTGATATTCTGTAATGGTGAAGGCCTAATCATAAAAACACGTGGCCATCTTATTAGCGCGCATTGATATTCTGTAACGGTGAAGGCCTAATCACAAGAACACGTGGCCATCTTATTAGCGCGCACTGATATTCTGTAATGGTGAAGGCCTAATCATAAAAACACGTGGCCCTCTTATTAGCGCGCATTGATATTCTGTAACGGTGAAGGCCTAATCATAAAAACACGTGGCCCTCTTATTAGCGCGCATTGATATTCTGTAACGGTGAAGGCCTAATCATAAGAACACGTGGCCATCTTATTAGCGCGCATTGATATTCTGTAATGGTGAAGGCCTAATCATAAAAACACGTGGCCCTCTTATTAGCGCGCATTGATATTCTCTAATGGTGAAGGCCTAATCATAAGAACACGTGGCCATCTTATTAGCGCGCATTGATATTCTGTAACGGTGAAGGCCTAATCACAAGAACACGTGGCCATCTTATTAGCGCGCATTGATATTCTGTAATGGTGAAGGCCTAATCATAAAAACACGTGGCCCTCTTATTAGCGCGCATTGATATTCTGTAATGGTGAAGGCCTAATCACAAGAACACGTGGCCATCTTATTAGCGCGCATTGATATTCTGTAACGGTGAAGGCCTAATCACAAGAACACGTGGCCATCTTATTAGCGCGCATTGATATTCTCTAATGGTGAAGGCCTAATCATAAGAACACGTGGCCATCTTATTAGCGCGCATTGATATTCTCTAATGGTGAAGGCCTAATCATAAGAACACGTGGCCATCTTATTAGCGCGCATTGATATTCTGTAATGGTGAAGGCCTAATCATAAGAACACGTGGCCATCTTATTAGCGCGCACTGATATTCTGTAATGGTGAAGGCCTAATCATAAGAACACGTGGCCCTCTTATTAGCGCGCATTGATATTCTCTAATGGTGAAGGCCTAATCATAAGAACACGTGGCCATCTTATTAGCGCGCATTGATATTCTGTAATGGTGAAGGCCTAATCATAAGAACACGTGGCCATCTTATTAGCGCGCATTGATATTCTCTAACGGTGAAGGCCTAATCACAAGAACACGTGGCCATCTTATTAGCGCGCATTGATATTCTCTAATGGTGTTATTCCGCGTGACAAACGGCATAATGTAGAGCTTGACAATATCCACCACACTGCAAACGAATTAATCAGTTAATAATGAACAATATGAACGGAATGGCCGAAACCAATCAATCGATAGCAAATAAACTTTCAGCTAAATGGAGCTTTGTAGCGCCATCTTGCGTCGCCTGGCTGTTTTCAGTGAATCGATATGCAATTATTTGGCAAAATTAGGTCCAATTGTCATGTTACAAAAGATATTTAAGCACGAAAGGACCCATTGGTTACTAATGGATAAAGTGTCTTAAAGTAATAATGTGATTGTATTGATTCACTGGAGTACAGTGTAAGGTCTGCTTTGTTATGCAAAAATCTAGGCTACAAAGCCGTTCATTATTCGACCACACAATGACCTCTTAACTGGACAAACCCGTACCCGGATTCCGTTTCTTTTAAAGAAAGTTCTTTTTTCACAATTTCACGTTTCCCGCCTTTTGCATTTGAAATTTGCTCTCAAGTCGGAAATTTTTAGAAAGTTTTCTGATTTTCTGACAGCACTTCCGTGCGTCCGCAGTGTGAAATGGGCCTTAGAAGACGTTGTTTGCTGGAGAAACCTTATTATTGTTATTATTTTTGTTATTATTATTATTAACTGCTGCTGCGTTTACCTGTCTGAAAGCTGATTTCTTTTATTTTAGAATTCTGCCTGCCCAATGTCTACAATAGACGTGACGGGGGCATGATGATGATGATGATGACGATGATGATGATAGACTGACGTAGCAGTGTCCAGTTTTTTGCTGGATTACTGCTGCGTTTACCTGTCTGAAAGCAGATTTCTTTTATTTTAGAATTCTGCCTGCCCAATGTCTACAATAGACGTGACGGGGGCATGATGATGATGATGATGATTCTTTGCCAGAACATTGTTTCTAGTGATTCCTACACTTTACCGCGACTCTCTCCCTGGTAACCAAACTAAACCAGCTCCCGCATAAACACGATTAGCCGTAATTTCCTATTCTGCGACAGATCCACATAATTTGACACAGAAGTAAACAGATTAAGGCAGAACAAGTTAAGTGTTTGTGTCAACATGTTTGTTCAACATGTTGACATACAAAGTAACAAGTGTTGCATTAATTTCTTATTCATCATATCT
>JAQGDQ010001578.1:17500-30000 GCA_030141605.1 Tubiluchus corallicola | reverse complement strand
TGTGATCTCCTCTGCTAGATCACTTACTTCTCTCCGAACAGAAACACGAGACGTTTATAAATAATTTGTAACAGAAACCGTGTCATCGTGATCATCACATTTCTGTCTACCTGTTTAGTCACACTGACAGTTGACAATGGAGAGGCGTTCGGGTTTGCAAACTGATACCGAGAAACATGTTGAGAAGAAGAAACAGCAGGCAATATAAAAGAATGTTGCTAATGAACATATCAATGGTGATGGTGATGATACGAGGCGTGGAAAATATCTGGCTAGGACAATAGTAACATTGCATTAGGATGGAGACGTTGTGTATCGTGTGCTAAGTAAGTAACCTTTGTAGTCTGGCTTACATTTTAGTTTAAACATAATTTATTATAGGATTGGATCAGACAGTTTGAACAACATGATTTAGGATCCTCAACACAACAGACTTTATACACTATTTACAAAAACATTTACAGTAAGAATTGACTATAACTACACAAGCTGACAAGCTTTACTACAAGATTACACTAGACATTAGTAGAAAATGACGGTTAGAAAACATTAATGTACGAATATTTTAGACTGGTGCATTTCATATCAGATAGAAACTACTGGAAGCGTTTAGTACGTAATATAAAGTCATGTATGCATTGGAATATTTTACAGTTAGCAACATAGTTAAATTCATCATTTCCGAATAATAACAACTTCAACAGATCATTAGTTCCTAAGGCAGTTATATTAAGGTTTTCAGACAGAAGTATTTCATTTAATGTATCAAACACAACAACCCTAGCTAGTTGATACAATGGGCAGTGCAACAAAAAGTGTTCAACAGACTCAAATCGAAATCCACACTTACAATTCGGCAATACTGGATGACCGTTATTATCTTTAAAGCCTTTAGAGAAAAGGTCATAGTTTAGCTGTAAAAATGCGATTCTCATGCGCGCATGATGCACTGATATTACATATTCGTTCCTTGTTGAGTCTAGAAGCTGATGCTGTTTGAAAAGGATCCCAGAGATGGAGCATTACGACCGATGTTGACTCATAACAGTAACAAACTCATTCTGTTTACTTACAAGCGTAGTTCAATTCTTTATGGCAGAATTCAATGAAAGAATGAATGATGGAAAGAAATGATAAATGAACGAATCAACAAATGGTCAAGCCGACATGTGAACAAATGACTGAACCTTTAAATTAATGAACTACATGTCACATAAAGCTTCATTCACATGTACAGAGACCTCACGGGGGTTTGATTTTGTTATCACATTTTCTACCCTTTATCTTTCATACATTCTTTTATGCAACAGAACTTAATGTGGATATACTTGTGGAGGAACCGAAACCTGTCAGATTATGAAGGAAAAACTTTTTTGTCGAGCCGTTGAAGAGCATATTGTGCTTTTACTATTGATTATTACATAATTGTGCAAACATTTCCACACTAACAGAACAATGATCAGAACGTCTACAAATTATATGCTGAGCTGAAGTAGGCGTACAGGGTGACCAATAAGTAAATACCTGCAGCCAGGAATAAAGGTATTCTTTTCACAACTAGTGAATCAACCAGTTATGGGCGGCATGTCGTATGAAATTACCCAAAAACACTTTGTTGAGAGCCACCCATCAATTAACTAGCCAAGTCTGACGCTACTTACCTGTAATACTAACCACACGAGGTGACAACTCAACAGTTGCACTGAACTACTATCACGACACATTAGCAGCGTCCCGCAAATGGCTTTCAATGGCCGCGCAACGATAATGGCACTTTTTTCTTGTAATTTATTCTGACTTCGCTTCTCTAAGCGATCATGGCGCAGGAGAGAAAACGTTCAACCATTAAAAGCAGCAACTTTAATGAGATCTTCGGAAATTAAGGCACTCCAGAGTCGAAACGCTTCTTTTTAGACACTCAACTTTGATGAATGGTATTTCTGCAGCAGAACTGCTATAATTGCTCTGAAAAGCGATGACATTCAATTTACCTGCTACCCGGCGGGTTTAATTTATTACTGCTGCAATAATGCAGTTTAGAAGAAGTTTAGAATAACCGAATAATAAAATCGATTAGAAAAATATGGAAGAAATGAGAAATAAGGAAAGACGGAAGTGAATAAGTTAATAGCAATAGGAAATAACGGAAATAGTAAATGAATAGACAAATAAGAAAAATGAACGAACCAATGAATAATACACGAATGTATAAATGAATGGATGGATGGGTGGATGGATGGATGGATGGATGGATGGATGGATGGATGGATGGATGGATGGTTGGATGGATGGACGGACGGACGGACGGACGGACGGGTGGATGGATGGATGGATGGATGGAAGGATGGAAGGTTGAATGGAAGGATGGATGGATGGATGGATGGATGGATGGATGGATGGAAGGATGGATGGATGGATGGATGGATGGATGGATGGATGGATGGATGGATGGATGGATGGATGGATGGATGGACGGACGGACGGACGGACGGACGGACGGACGGACGGATGGATGGATATATAAAATGAATTAAGGAATGAATGAATGAATGAATGTATGAATAGTTGGATTAATAAATGAACAAACGAACGAACGAATGAAAAAACTTTTGTCGGAAATATTGTTCCCAAACATCCTTGTGCTCAAACCTTCTTGTATAGAATAGGTTATCGATATAAACTTCAATACTTTAGTATCATCAATACATTTATTATTACTGTAGTTGTTGTCATTGTCATTGTCGTTGTAATTATTTACATTTATTGCACACAGATAATCATTTACATATCCTATTGCGTGTTACAACAATAAATTTCATCATAAAATGACATGTGTATAGTCTTTTTCAGAATCAAGAATAAATTTATCCAAGTATAATAAGGAAGAAAAAATTAAATTTCATACTGATATTGCATAGAATGTGCTTAATACATATGTATATATCTATACATATGTATGTATACATATGTATACATATACATGTGTGTGTATATATCACGGGGTAAAAATTATGATAATGCTGTAACATATAGCGTAAACAGCAACGGACCAGCAACTCAACCTTGAGGAACGCCGGAAAGACAAGCTGAGACTTTCTGAAGAAGTGTGTTAACAAAGACTTGACAGCTACGTTGCATTGCATGAAATACGAAATGAACCACAGAGCGGCTTTATCGCGGACAATAAGGTTTCATCTGAAAATTTCAGGAAAATATCGTAATCGAAAATGTCGTAATGCAAAAGTTGCCGATAAATCTGCGTCGCATTAAAATCACGAGTCAAACGTATAACAGCGAAATTAAGTTCAAACAAAACGAAGAAAAATGATCTCACTTGAAACATTGCTGACTTTGCGGAATAATAGCATCTCAGAAATGAGCTTTACAACACAAGGAACGCCCAATCTTAATTGCACCTCGACAGGAAATTTTTCAAAAAACTGCAGAACGTGAAATAGCAGCAGATGTCCTGTTCATTTAATGACTACAATGATCTCTGAAAATCGTTTTTGACAATTATAATGGCAATGCAGGAAGTTACTGATACCTGTATGACGTCATTCTCCAAATATCCGCTTAAAAGCCTCGGCTAGATTTTCTGCTTATTACAAAATCAAATTTTTATGCAACATTGATTTCACACGAAACTCAGATGATGATATTAAGGAAAGATTTTCCATGTTTGCCTAAAAGGACAGCAAAAAGCAAACACTACGCGGAACGTGCGAGTATAACAAAGGGTTGGATAGATTGAGTTGTAATTACAACAGGGGTTTAAAAGAAACAGATATATACAGAAACGCATATTTTTGCGTCACTATGACGTCATGATGCAGAAGTCATTAATCATTTTGAGCAAAATAACAAATGCTATTCAGGGCATCTAACAGGACGACTTTTCATGTGCTATGTGAAAGTCATGTTTGAAGTTGTTGTGAAAGTCATGTTTGAAGTTGTTGTTCACTCAATTTGTTATGATTGAGTTTAGACACAGAAGTATGAACAAGAATAAAAAATCTATAATACATATTTGCACTGCACACAACAGAAAAGTGTTTATTAAACTACAGAAACATGAGTAGCACAACTGCTGCACTGAACACTGAGAGTGAGAGTGAGAGTGACTAGAAAGCAAAACCAGTCAGTATATATAGGTATAGGTGACCTATGCAGACTTGCACAGGCTTCTCAAAAACCATTACTTTAAAATAGGGAGAGAACCAGTGTGTATGCATTCACTAGACCATACAAATATACTGGGGGTAAGTCAGCTGGGAGAATGTATAGATGGCAGGACCTAATTAAATGTTCAATTCCAACTTCCACACGCTATAATAATTATTGCTCTAATAATGCACTTTATTAACAAAATTCAAATTTAACTGTTACACTTTACATTTCAAATTAAGTTACAAATCATAACAAAAATAATCACATAAATCACAGTACTTTAAATGAATAATCTCACATATAGGCCTATATAAAAAACAAGAAAAAAGTGGACCACCTTTTGTGGTACCTGCTGATAGGTGGTCACCCATCAGCATGAGCTTCTTATAGGCAAGGTTAACTAAACGCATGGTTACACATGCATGAACGAAGCATACGATCTAAATAATATTGTAAGGCCACCAAAGAAGCCAGGCTTGGTTTAAAGCAGATTTTCCGACAGGCTACACCAGTTTGAAGGCATTTTAGCACCTGTCATGATGACAAAGCGTTTCTGATATCTAAATAATAGGTAAAAACTTTATTAATGCCCGGCGAGCCCAACTGGTGAACACGTCACAACTGAACATAATTTTTAACAGCACAAACAGAGTGTTACTGCTGCGTACTGCACGCGACTGCAGGATCTGCCATACTTCAAGCAGTTATTTATTAAATCTTTTATTAAAATGACTCATCACACTCACTTTTCGTTGTGATTTGAGCAACACATTTAAGTATATCAGCATATTTCTACTGCGCTGTTTCTTCTGGGACACCCTGTATGATTACTTTCGTATAGGCAAGTAGAAAAATTAAATAGTTTCACACGAATTTTTAAACTTTTTCACTGCAGGGATGCTTTGGACAGATCATGAAACCTAATCAAATCAGTCATAATTAACACATAAAATTCTCATTATCGTAACATCCGTTATTGGAGGAGATAAATCCTGTGAATCATATCAAAGTCATAGTGATAATTGACAAATTCAATTCTTGTCACTTACTACTTACTTGAGCGCACGGAAGCTTCTAATTAGAGTCCAATTTCCGATAATTTCCGAGCAGAATTTCCGCGGAAGTTAATTAGCAAAGTAACATTTTTAACAAGCCGAAAGAAACCTGCTTTTTCGTGCTTGGAATTGTGTCAAGTATTAAATTAATATAACTTAAATTGACGTGGAATTTTAAAAATTGGAAACCTACATTTGTGGATCAGTCCACAACCTCCTGTGCAAATCCATATAAATCCTTATGTAGATTTTTTAGATTTATATTTACTTATGAGCAATGCTCAACATGGATTAGGCTAAATTATGACATAAACAACAAAAAATACTTTAACTGGAGCAAAGCAAATGCATGCGGAAAAGACGATAATGACGATGATGTTGGTGATAATGACAACGACGACAACGACGACGATGATGATGATGATGATGACAATGATAATGAATTGATGTTTCCTGAATGTTGACGAAGTTATTGAGTCCTATCTCAAATCAATATCACTTCGCCCTAAAATGTAACCAGACTAAAATCACCAGGGCTGGAAAGTAGTGGGACCATTTGATGTTTTTAAAACATGGCGTATTGGAACTAACCAGCGTTTAACAAAAGCTACACCTAAAATTACCTGTCGAGTGGTAGTAGGACCATTTGATGTTGTTAAAACATGGCGTATTGGAACTAACCAGCGTTTAACAAAAACTACATCTAAAATTACCTGTTGAGTGCTAGTAGGACCATTTGATGTTGTTAAAACATGGCGTATTGGAACTAACCAGCGTGTAACAAAAACTACATCTAAAATTACCTGTCGAGTGCTAGTAGGACCATTTGATGTTGTTAAAACATGGCGTATTGGAACTAACCAGCGTGTAACAAAAACTACATCTAAAATTACCCGTCGAGTGGTATATAAATCGATATTCATAACTATAAAAGCATAAAAGAACATCGCAGCATGAGAATAAAATTCGCACAACTGTTAAAGGCAAATGCCAAATGTGCCAAAAATTTAAAACAAAATATACATTATAATATGACACGGAAATTATAATAGACTATATACAATATATACATATAATTTAAAATGGACGTGGGTAAATAAAATTTGCGGATGAATATATATTATCGTTTATGTATGTTGGGTTTTCAAAACGATTTAATGTATGTATTTTTAATTTTGATTTGAATTCGTAGAAAGACTTGATTTGTCTTAAATTTGATGGCAGGGAAGTCTTTGTTAAAATCTTTAACAGGCAAGAATTTCTGTACGAGCATTATAGAATTTTACATAGACAGAGTGAATTCTACCATATTACACGTTACGTAATCCGTAATTAACTTTTTTAATGGTGCGTATGACATTATTTACAGTGAAGTTAAATAAATACAGTGATTTGCAAAAGTTTAAGACCAGAGTGATTTTTTTCATGAAAATTGACAAAACCATCGTTTAACACGGTTCCATCTAAAAACTATTCCTTTATTCTTCCAGAAAAATATACTACAGCATAATTTGTATATTTTTATCCAAAAATAGTCACGGGTTCGTATATAGGTACTGTGGAACAGCAGCACCCCCTATTTTCAATCAATGTTATCGATGATTTTTCCTATAATATGTATTTTTTCTTCAACTTTTTTTTCCTTTACACTTGCACGGAACTAGAGCACATGAAGATTCTACTGTTTGCTTCACAGCCCAGCGCAGTGCGCCCCAGTAACGCGGTGTTTGATCGATTGCGCACATATCTGAGCTCAGGTAGAAAAAGTACTGTTGCTCACGCAGTTAGTTGTCGGTTGTCACGTGCTTACCGTGAAAGGATCAAGCTTGAACTGCGACAATTTAAGCTATTAGTAAGCAAAAAATATTTTTTGTTTGGGATTTTATCAAGTTTATGTATAAACTTTCATATGTTTGTTTGTTTAAAATTACAATTACAAATTACAACATTAAAATTCCAGATGTTTGTTTCGTTTTACACAGTACTAAAACAATGGCTGAATGTTTCTGAACTAACACCCTCAGTCATTTTAGCCACGAGCTCTTCTGGTGAGAAGCATCACCCCCGCACAAGGAATTATGTTACTTATTAAGTTGTTTCCTTGGCTTTTATAGGCAGATAATGGTGCCATTAAAATTCGTTTTATTAAAATCTTGAAAGGAACGGTACTTGGCAGCAAGTAATGCTGTAATATAATAGTTAATAAACGTTTCTAGTAGGAATAGAACCTCTTTGCACATTAAAGGAAGACCGGACGATTGATTAAACTCAATCTCATTTAATTTATTGGCCAAAATATGTATTTTCCCGCTTATAAAAGTTACCAGTTGTTTCTGATATTTGAACAATTACATTGGGAAGTTAATAAACGGCAACCGAGCACAGCTATCGCTTACGTCACAAACTAACCGCAATGGTAGTCATCTTCCCTGCGTAAGTGAAGATTGCTACAAGACGCGGATGTGATGTCACGAAAATGAGCTCTACGTCGCACTGACGTCACAGACGAACACTGCAGTTCATGCTTGTCAGGCACAGCACTTATTTGCATGTGAAAAAAAAGGCGCCATTGCCAGTCTTAGTAGATTTACTGAGCCGCGCGTAGCTTTGAAATTTTAACAAAATTTAACTATCCGAGGTAATTCTAAAAAATGGCTGATGTAGCTGTCAATATTTTAGAGCATACTTTATTTTGAACTGTAATTTACACAATCGTCCAGTTTTCCTTTTATAGATACAAATTATTCGTAACTTTGGCCACAATGTTAAAATTATTAAATTCAGCCTTGTGGCCAGAAGCCAGCCCAACTCAGTGCCGGTCCCAAGCCCGGATAAATAGGGAGGGTTAGGGTCAGGAACAGCATCCGCCTGTAAAAACTGCGCCAAAACCTTCTATGAATGAGTCGGTGAGACCTAAAGGGAAAGTCCACAAAGAAGTGTTCAGACCCGCTTTAATCTATGGACTGGAAGCAGCGTCTCTAAAGAAGACCGAAGAGATGAAAATGGGTGTGGTGGAGATGAGGATGTTGAGATGGATGGTGGGAATAACAAGAAGAGATAAAACTAGAAATAATAATATCAGAGGAACAGTAAAAGTAGTGGAAGCCTCGCAAGGTTGCGATGGTATGGACACCTGAAAAGAAGAGTCGGTGAAGATCATGTGGGAAGGGAAGACATAAATGAAGAGATGGTCAACAGCAGGAATGCGTGGAGAAGACTCATTCACAACGGTGACCCCGCATAGGGAAAAGCTGGGAAGAAGAAGAAGAAGGAGAAGAAGAAGAAGAAGCCTTGTGGCCAGAAGCGCAAATCATGTTCTAGTTATGTTCTCATTGAACGTTTACATAATGCATCGTAAATGAATGACAGTTTGGTGTGCAATAACCATGAGAATGTTCAGTTGTACCAGTTACAGTTATTTATTTGTGCAGAACTGATTCAGGTGTGAACAGTGCTTAATGAATTCTGTTCCCGGTTCTTGTGATATCATTTTAGTGTGACAGCTGGACAGGTATTAGTCATCTTGTAACACCTTTCAGTTTTGCGTTGATGATTTATATCTGTCATGATCATCTGCGATCTTTAGTTTCTATGTTTAAAGATGTGAATCTAGGGAATTACATTATAACTGAAGTCTGAATGAAACTATGGCAGTTGAGAAAAAGCGTGTTTAGACATGTAATTTAATGCAATCATAACATGGTTATAATTATAATGTCACGAGTGCTAGTTTGAGTAGGACTTCTTAACTGGGATCTGTTAATAAAAGAAAATTTTCCATGATATATATATATATATATATAATCTTTATTTGCCATTAAAATACATTGATAATCACTAATATAAACTTTACAGAGATGATCAATCAGTGTTAGTTAACAAAAACTTACACTGCTAAAGGCAAATGCGTCAGTGCAATCTAAACTACTGTGCAGTAATGGAAAGTAACGACGAATAAAATCAAACGTATTTACAACTATGCACAAAAAATGGAAAACTATGAGTTAATTAATATGGCCGTGGATATATGAATTCTGAATTAGTGTGTATGTTGTCGTACTGGTGTGATGGTATTTCATATCTGGTTAATATTAGTGATTTTAATTTTGTTTTAAATGCTGATAGGGACTTGATTTGTTTAACCTGTAATGGTAGAGAATTCCAAAGTAAAATTGCTTGTTTGATTACAGAGTTCGTTCCATAGTGGCTATTTGTCCTAATTTGTCCTAATTAACCCTGACAAGACGTCACTTAAAGGGAAAATCTGTTCAATTCAATTAATTTTGTTTTCAAACACATAGCTGTAGTTTTACTGTATATCTAAACATAATTATCAGTTTAAGTTTGTTTATTTTTAGGTGGAGTGTAGGAGATTTTTTTAAAGAGAACTTTTGTAGGTTTTCAAACGTATTTTTCAAGCCGGACTCAATCTTAAACTGTAAGTAAAAACAATCTACCCCTTAAAATATTGAAAGGAAACATACTATTTTTTCAAAAATGACTTACGTGAAAGAATTATTACCACACAAACACAATTTCACGTTCGCGCCACTAGTTCTTCGTTGTTACATGCATTTAGCCATTCACTAGTTAGACGGACAATAGCGCCTGCATTTCGGAAACGCATTACACAAAAAACGGGGGCTGTACCTCTCAGTTCACATGTGTTAGTTTCTGACGAACTCGACAAGTTTGACAGCTCAAGCGGTAAATTTGAAATTCGAATTTTTATCCTAAAACTTGCCTTACAACACACTGAATATCTTACAGCAGCACTGTACTTTAATTTTTGCTTTGAAAAACACGCTCGTAGAAAATTTTTGCTGTTGAAAATTATGTTAGTTTGTGATGTCAGCAATTGTTGTGCTCGCCCGTCGTTAATTAAGTTTTTTATCTATTATTTAATTATCAAAAATGCTTTTGCACAACATTATCAAATAATGTCATGCGCACAAAAAAATCTAATTACGTGTAACATGTAATATTGTAGATTTCACTCTGTCCGTGTAAAATTGGTTAAAGCTTTGTACAGAAATTTTTGCCCCCCAAAAGAGGCTAATAATGACTCATCATCATCATCATCATCAATTAATGTTGTTGTTGTTACTGTTGTTGCTGTTGTTGCTAGAATCGTCTTTGCCGCAGCCGTCACTAGGGGAATCGCTGGCGCCAATGTTGTTCTAACATTGTAGCTGTTATTGTCATTAAATTTTGGCTTTGTTTTTGCTGCAATTGCTCTCATTGCTAACGTTGTTGTTGTCATCCTCAGTGTCGCTGTCGCTGCCGCTGTAGGCTGCAATTGCTGTGCTGTTGATAGTGATCGTGATGATCATGATGTTGTTGATGATGATGACGATGACGAAGATGATGATGGCGACGGCGACAACGATGAGTACGATGATGATAATGACGATAGCGATGACGATGATGACGACGACGACGAGGACGATGATGATGGTGATGATGATGATGATGATGATGATGATGATGATGATGATAATGATGATGATGATGATGATGATGATGATGATGATGATGATGATGATGATAATGATGATGATGATGATGACGACGACGACGATGACAGCGACGATAACAACGACGACGACGACAACGACGATGATGATGATGATGACAATAATGGCGCATAAAACTTGCGAATCTTGTAACTAATAGACATCGGGAATTTCTAAGAAAAATCACAGATAGAAAAGTTTTACAACAAATGAGGTTATTTATGCAGCGAAAAACCGAAATTCAACAAAATTGGATAATAAAATAAAACATAGACATTATTTTCAATTCTTTCAATTTGTAAATTTATTGCGAGCTAAACGGTCTCGGAAATTGAAACGTAGTTGCTACTGACATTTCTGCAATTGAGGGATGATGCAAAGTCTCAGGAAACGTATGCCGGAACAATCTTATATGAAGCTGAAACTACGGGCAGTTGCGACGGAAGCGCAACCTCGGCGTTTATTTACTGTAAACCGCTGCAATTTTTGCAACTGACGAACGGCATAACATTTCAAGAAACTTTTGCGCTAAGAACGGAACAACTTGATAACAAGACGGGTAATTGCGACAAATGCGCAACCTCGAAGTTTATTAATTCTAAACGAGGTAGGATTTACCCCAAACTCTATTCTTACTATAGTCGATATGCTGGGTTTTTGCGAGTGTCTTTAAAAAGCTGCAAACACTTCAAAGAAGGCCGTTTGTAAAAGTTTACACAAAAACAGGTAAAACTACAGTGAGGTTACTCTATTGAAACTAACAACACAGGTGCAGAAAAGTAGAATGATTATAACTATTTAGCCAAGTGATTGGATTAAAACAATCTTCTTAAAGTATTGAAAAATACAGGGTAAAAATACGAAAAGCAAGTACAACCTTTGATGTTTGATATCTAAACGTATCTATTTATTTACTTAATAACTTACTTGCTTGCTTGTTTGTTTGGTTGCTTGCCTGTTTAAAAATTGTTGTTTACAAGGAACGCATTTTCTTCCAAAGAGTTACATAGATAAAACCCCTAAGAAAAAAGGCTGGATTTGTAAGACGCTGAAAATCAAAACAAGTAGAAAAAACTGTTGATGTTTGAAACCTATTTATTTATTTGCTTTAATACTTACTTGCTTCCTTGTTTGTTTGGTTGCTTGCCTGTTTACCAAACTTATTTCCTTCCTTTTTTTCCTTCCTTCCTTCCTTCCTTCCTTCCTTCCTTACTTACTTACTTACTTACTGACTGACTGACTGATTGACTACCTGCCTGACTGACTAACCGGCTGAGAGACAGGCAGCCAGACTGTCAGACTGACCGACGGACTGACAGACTAATTCACTGACTGACTGACTGACTGACTGACTGACTGACTGACTGACTGACTGACTGACTGACTGACTGACTGACTGACTGACTGACTGACTGACTGACTGACTGACTAATTCACTGACTGACTGACTTACTGTCTGTCTTATTTTCTTGTCTGTTTGTCTTCTTAACATGTATTAGTAAAATATGCTTTCATCTTTTTCTTGGTTAGATAAATAAAAAATGTCCATGTCCATATCTATGCCTATGTCTTCCTCTACGTCTACGTCTACGTCTACGTCTACATCTACATCTACGTCTACGTCTATATCTACGTCTACATCTACGTCTACGTCTACATCTACGTCTACGTCTACGTCTACGTCTACGTCTACGTCAACGTCTACGTCTACGTCTATGTCTACGTCTACGTCTACATCTACATCTACGTCTACGTCTAC
>JAQGDQ010001578.1:0-12500 GCA_030141605.1 Tubiluchus corallicola | reverse complement strand
CATGTCGAGAGTAACTCGCCGGGCGTTCACACCGACATGTCGAGAGTAAGTCGTCGGGTTGTTCACACCAGACCAAGTAAGTCGCGTGGCGTTCACACCAACAAACCCACACAGACATGTCGAGAGTAATCGCCGGCGTTCACACCAGACATGTCGAGAGTAAGTCGTCGGGTTGTTCACACCAGACGTGTCGAGAGTAAGTCGCCGTGGCGTTCACACCAGACATGTCGAGAGTAACTCGCCGTGGCGTTCACACCAGACATGTCGAGAGTAAGTCGTCGGGTTGTTCACACCAGACATGTCGAGAGTAAGTCGTCGAGGCGTTCACACCAGACATGTCGAGAGTAACTCGCCGTGGCGTTCACACCTGATATGTCGAGAGTAAGTCGTCGAGGCGTTCACACCAGACATGTCGAGAGTAAGTCGTCGGGTTGTTCACACCAGACATGTCGAGAGTAAGTCGTCGAGGCGTTCACACCAGACATGTCGAGAGTAAGTCGCCGAGTTGTTCACACCTGACATGTCGAGAGTAAGTCGTCGAGGCGTTCACACCAGACATATCGAGAGTAACTCGTCACGGCGTTCACACCTGACATGTCGAGAGTAACTCGCCGTGGCGTTCACACCAGACATGTCGAGAGTAAGTCGTCGAGGCGTTCACACCAGACATGTCGAGAGTAACTCGCCGTGGCGTTCACACCAGACATGTCGAGAGTAAGTCGCCAAGGCGTTCACACCTGACATGTCGAGAGTAACTCGCCAAGGCGTTCACACCTGACATGTCGAGAGTAACTCACCAAGGCGTTCACACCAGACATGTCGAGAGTAAGTCGTCGAGGCGTTCACACCAGACGTGTCGAGAGTAACTCGTCGAGGCGTTCACACCAGACATTAATTAAATCGCCTCGCAGCAGCTGCCAGAGAGTTTCTAAATTTTTGCCGAGAGACAGTCACAAAGTTGTTCACACTTGGTAGTTTGCTATTACAGAGAAAAGTCGCGACTGAAAACGTCTTAGCCTGAAAGTGCCGTAAAATTTACGTAAATTACAAACAATGTAACGAGTAAAAAAATGGCAAAATCGAATCTTTTCAAGGAAACCTAGCGTGGTATATAAAGCATTGTTTACTATTTGGAAGAGAACGTTCCATTCTGAACAAATAATGAAGGAGTTAAGAACATTTCAGAAGCAGTGACAAAGCCACGAATAAACTTCAAAATGCTGCTGCTAGTTTACGAATTTCTATTGTGGTATATCGTGCATTTTGCTCAAAATGCAATTTCACTCTCAATTCACAAAGTTCAGGGTACTGTCAACTGTGGTTATTACGCTGTATGGGTTTACACGCGCCAACCCAATCCAAACTTTATTGTCTGCGAGAAGCACTTGATTTATCAGTTGCAAATCAACTGCCTGCAACAGAATCCAGTGGAGATTGACTGCGTATACGCAAACCTCTTCCATCCTTTGATGAAAGGTCATATTCCCAAGCCTAACATCATCTACATGAGCCAAGAAAGAGGTACGATGTGCGAAGCCGTAACCCCTCCAAAAAAAGTGACTGAGACGACTGTTGTTACTCCTCCAACTACAGTACCAAGTTCCAAGAAACCACTGGAGACTACCTCCGAAGTTTTCGTTTCCACAACAACTCTTTCAGTTGGTCCTACTCCTCCAAGTACAGTACCAAGTTCCAAGAAACCACTGGAGACTACTTCCGAAGTTTTCGTTTCCACATCAACTCTTTCAGTTGCTCCTCCCACAGAGCAGCCGCCTGTTATCACTCGTCCCGTGGACGAAACTCCAGAAAATGTTCCAGTTCAAACTGGGAACTACACGGAATGCTACCTAGAAAAACCGTGCCCCTATATGCCGGACGCCGCCTGTAAAGAAGACTGCGGAGACATTTTTGTAAGCAGACGGCAAGGCGGTACGTTGAAGAACTTACGAACGGTTGACTGGAAGGAGTGGGTGAACCATGGCATCAGCATCAACGAGCTACCCAAAGGAATTCCGATTGACAAAAAGAATCCCAAAATCTGTGTCACTTTGAAGATGAAACCACATCTGGAATGTCGCATTGGGTCCGTAAGAATCATCGTCTTTGAAGACATTGGTAGTCTATTTTCTGACCAGAATACCCAACAACAGCAGCAACAACGGCAACAGCAACAACAACAGCAGCAGAAAAGAAAAACTAGGTACGCGAAGATTTAGATTTAGATTTAAAAATTTTATTTCAAACTTCGCAAAGTTCATAAACACATCACAAATTAATACAAATAATACAATAAATCATGAAACACAACAATAACACAAATAACAATTAACTATATAACAAACTACGCGAATGACGTCTAATTTCAGAAGTAAAGTTTGCATCACTGTTTAAAATGTTCTTGCATATAAAATTTTCACTGTTATTCAGCCTGACATATAAACTGTATGCACATTTTCTGTGAATCAAAATAAATAATATTAGGTCTAGTAGAAATATATCTTGCGCTCGTATCATATGAAAAGTTAAACAGCTTCCGTGTTGATACATTATATGCAGCCTTGAGTTTGCTAAGATAGTAAGAATAGAAATGTCTCCAAGTGGACATACAATAAAAAGTAGTGCAGTAAACATTAAATAATTGTCTCTTCACGTTAACTGAACAGTGAGTTAACTGAACAGTGAGTAATTTATTTGCTCTGCCATAGTAAATTGAACATTGTCGTAATATATCTAAATCATCTCTATTGTCATCTGATAAAATATGACCCAGATATTTTTCCTTCTTACAGAATCAAACGCTCAAATACCTGCTGCAAGACATGTGGAAAGAAGAAACCCGGTTATGTCGCCTCGGGCTATCACTTTGACATTCAAATCACACCAGAAAATCCATTCGTATTTACAAAACCGAACCCGTATGCCACCTCTACGACAGCTGCCCCACAACCAGAATGCACACCAGAAAAATTACTGGAGTGGAACGAGAGACCAGACATCATCAGCTTCAAATTCATAGACGTGCAATACCAAGCATCTGAAAGCATCCTCTACGCAGAAGCCAGAAAGACGTTTTATGTGCACCGCTTTAATTCCAACCACACCTTCCATTCAGCAATACCTGCAAGGGGGATAGAAGTATGCCCTCTCGAGTGGGACGACACCTATCGGATGTGGTTTGAGGTGTTGAAATGCGAGTGCAAGCGTGTAGAAAGGCCAACAAAAACTGGTAATAATGTCAAATCTTAGCTCGAATAGCTGTGTTTGACGGACATGAAGAAAGAAATGAAATTTGACGTTCTTTTTGCGGTGAAACTACAAAACGGTGTGACTTTCGAGGACCAGACTGTTTACAACAATTTAATTATTTTCAACAGATTTATTGCTTTTACTATTACTAGTATTTGTTTTAATCCCTACTGAATGGAAGTTTTGCTTCTTTCACACTATATTTACATTCGAGTTGATGTTAATGTGTCTTTGCAATAAAAACTTTTTTTTTAAATTTTAGTAAGATTTAGGGAAGATGTTTGATTTTGTACTGCAGGAACTATAGCAGGCATAAAGTTGCGTTCGCACGCATGATTTTCACTGGCGTTCAATAACATCCCACATGGCAGTTTTTTTCTCAAAATAAAAATTAAGATTAACTTTATAACACAATGGCGTGTTCAGACCAGCTAATTTTCTGTCACGAGTTTTCTCTCTGACAGCAAATTCGCAAGTGTGAACAACTTTGCGAGTTACTGTCGGCAAGAAATTGCAAACTCTCCAACAGTTGCTACGAGTTGATTTACTGTCTGATGTGAATGCATCGGTGAGTTACTCTCCACATTTCTGCCGGTGAATAGAGAAAGAAGTGTCAGCTCGTGCTTATTATCAAAGAGTAACTCGCACCAAGTTTCGCTCTCTAGTGTGAACACGCTTGTGAGTTACTTGGAGAGTTTACTTAGCGAAAAAAACTCGTTATTCTCCATTACCCATAAGACTAAAATTCCAATTTTTGTTATTTTGTCTTTGAGCTAAATGATGAGCTCAGGCTAGAAGGATCTAGAAGGAATTTACCACATGAATGGTTGTCAGGATTGGTTAGCATTAGTAAAGGAGTGAAAGTCATGTTTAAAGTTGTAGATCACTCACTTTGTAGAACAAAAAAACTATACTCCATATTTGCCCAAAACTGAAAAGTGTTTATTAAACTACATACACATATGTAGAATGACTGCTGCACTGAACACTGAGAACAAGAGTGTCCTGCACTGAACACTGAGAGTTAGACAGAGTAACATGAGTATCACGACTGCTGCACTGCACTGAAAGTGTGAGTTAGACAGTGTGTATCACGACTGCTGCACTGCACTGAGAGTGTGAGTTAGACAGTGTGTATCACGACTGCTGCACTGCACTGAGAGTGTGAGTTAGACAGTGTGTATCACGACTGCTGCACTGCACTGAGAGTGTGAGTTAGACAGTGAGTAAGACGACTGCTGCACTGCACTGAGAGTGTGAGTTAGACAGTGGCACGACTGCTGCACTGCACTGAGAGTGTGAGTTAGACAGTGGCACGACTGCTGCACTGCACTGAGAGTGTGAGTTAGACAGTGTGTAGCACGACTGCTGCACTGCACTGAGAGTGTGAGTTAGACAGGTGTGTAGCACGACTGCTGCACTGCACTGAGAGTGAGACAGTGACTAGAAAGTAAAATCCAGTCAGTATATATAGGTATAGGTGATTATGCAAACTTGGCTTCACAAAAACCATTACTGTAAAATAGGGAGAGATCCAGTGAATGTGCATTCACTGGACCGTACAATTATACGGGGGGTGAGTTTAGCTAGTAAAATGTAAAAGAATTAGTTCATAGATGGCAGCACCTAAAAATGTACAATTACAACTTCCACATCAGGGTGATGCAATGAGGAACAAATTCGTATTTATTTCAGATTTTTCAATTTCGTTTTCTATCACCATAGCAACAACGACATCATTTTGTTGAACGTCACAAATTAGCTTTATTATCGGCTATTCAACAAATCTATATTCATTTCTCTCTAAGACGTTTCTGTCTTAACTCGTCGCTAACACTTCAGTGAGATTTTGCCTCAAGTTGCATTAATGCCAGGTAAAAAATAGCAAAATGGGACAGTAATTACTTTCTTATCAAGAGTTCAATAACAAGATTTCCGCGCTTGCCGTTAAAATAAAATATTCCGGGCCGGAAGTGGTGTTGACAAGCCACTGGCGTAGCAGTGTCTAGTTTTTTTGCTGGATTACTGATGCGTCTACCTGTCTGAAGGCAGATTTCTTTTTTTTTAGAATTCTGCCTGCCCAATTTCTACAATAGACGTGACGGGCGTATGATGATGATGATGGACTTTTCTTGTAAATGTAAATATCTTGTAACTTAGACACCGAAGCCGATATACAACGAAGGACATTCAAATCTCATAATAACGGTTTTGAAAATAAAAGAATCTCTTGAAATCAAAGTTCGGATCCTGTCAACTTTAGTTGAACCTGTGTGTTTTTACAATGCTGAGCCATGGACAATAAGAGTCTTACGACAGAAGGAAACTGATGCTTTTCAAAGACGTCTCTATAGAAAATTATTGGAAATTAAACTGCCTGACAGAATAACCAATGAGGATCTGTACGATGTGATAAAGAAGAATCCTTGGAGCAAACAAATCAATGTAAGAAGATTGCATTGGATTGGACATGGATTAAGACAACCCAAGAATTTCCTCTTCCTATAGTATTACACAAATCTTTTATGGCAAAGCTTTTAAGAGAAAAAACCGAAAGGGGGTCAGTTAGTGATGGTGCTGCACGTGGTACAATGACAGATAATCACATAATTCATATTCGTAACTGTTTTAAAGAATATTTGTCTCTTTAAGGCTCACTCAAAGTCGTAATTACATATTATGTTTTCCTTTCTCAACTTTCAGGTTTATTGCTCTTATACCATTGCTATTATTACATCATTTACTTCATCCTTATTTACATTAAGTTATCTACAGAAGCACGCATAACTATAATCATTTTTTCATTTAAGTAAGGTGAGTGTGTTAATGACCGTATGGTCGTACACTCACCTCGCACTACTCAAATTATTACATCATTTACTTCATCCTTATTTACATTAAGTTATCTATAGAAGCATGCATAACTATAATCATTTTTTCATTTATGTAAGGTGAATGTGTTAATGACCGTATGGTCGTACACTCACCTCGCACTACTCAAATTATTACATCATTTACTTCATCCTTATTTACATTAAGTTATCTACAGAAGCATGCATAACTATAATCATTTTTTCATTTAAGTAAGGTGAGTGTGTTAATGACCGTATGGTCGTACACTCACCTCGCACTACTCAAATTATTACATCATTTACTTCATCCTTATTTACATTAAGTTATCTACAGAAGCATGCATAACTATAATCATTTTTTCATTTAAGTAAGGTGAGTGTGTTAATGACCGTATGGTCGTACACTCACCTCGCACTACTCAAATTATTACATCATTTACTTCATCCTTATTTACATTAAGTTATCTACAGAAGCATGCATAACTATAATCATTTTTTCATTTAAGTAAGGTGAGTGTGTTAATGACCGTATGGTCGTACACTCACCTCGCACTACTCAAATTATTACATCATTTACTTCATCCTTATTTACATTAAGTTATCTACAGAAGCATGCATAACTATAATCATTTTTTCATTTAAGTAAGGTGAGTGTGTTAATGACCGTATGGTCGTACACTCACCTCGCACTACTCAAATTATTACATCATTTACTTCATCCTTATTTACATTAAGTTATCTACAGAAGCATGCATAACTATAATCATTTTTTCATTTAAGTAAGGTGAGTGTGTTAATGACCGTATGGTCGTACACTCACCTCGCACTACTCAAATTATTACATCATTTACTTCATCCTTATTTACATTAAGTTATCTACAGAAGCATGCATAACTATAATCATTTTTTCATTTAAGTAAGGTGAGTGTGTTAATGACCGTATGGTCGTACACTCACCTCGCACTACTCAAATTATTTTATTTAAAGTTTATTAATGTGTTTGGTATTGTATTTTTTGATGTGTGAAATGAAAAATATATTTCATAGACGTGGTACTGCACAAAGATTTAGTGAATACTACTCTAGATTTGAGGGAGGATGCATCTTGGGCAGCAGCAGCGGATAGGTGATTTATTATTATTTTTCTTTTTATTTTTCTTGTCCAAGGTTCTTCTTTTATTTTTTCATATAGATCTTTGTTTGAAATTTTCTTTGGCCATCTAATACCCAATGCGTCAAGGTCAGACGCCAGCAAAAGATTTGTTTGCAAGACGCAAAATCTTTATCGGTCTAAAAATCGATTCTGTAACTTACTTATTACGTCCTGGCCTTCTGAAGTGTTTTCTGGTTAAACAATCTTAAAATTTTGGTGAAGTGATAAAGTGTGATCCCGGTAACATGACAGCAATGTACATTTATCCAGACATATTTTCATGCGCAATATGGCAGCTTGTAATAAATGTGATTTCCATGCTTGGTTAATTACAGTTCTGATATTTGCCTCATCCTTCAGACAAACTGACACGTGTGAAACGTGAAACTTCGAGAACAAACGAGTTTTGGCAGAGAACCGCTGAAATTATCTCTGCACAAAGATGGCGGGTGTTATAATTTATTTGATTATTTTGTTAAAAATATTTATAAGACACATAATTTTGTAAAAAATGTGACTGGCGGGGTATGTTAGCTTGTAATTGTATGGTGAAATGTATTGTATTGTACTGCAGGGCTGTGATGAAATGAAATGTAATGCTAGCAGTGGAATACAATAGACTTCTCAGGTGTGCATGTGAACGTGGCTTTATCTAGCAGAGACTCGTATTCTGACCTTGTGTTAGTAAAAGCCACTAGTCACGTGCACACCTGAGCTTATAAAAAGGGGAAGGTCTGTTGTAGACCCTTGTCAGTGGTCGTGTCTTTCGTAAAGTGTGCAGCTATGTTTACATTTCTCAGGCTTTTCTTGCAAACTCTCTTCCTGTAGGTAAGCTGGTCGTGTCTTTCGTAGCATGTGCAGCTCTGTTCACATTTCTCAGGCTTTTCTCACAAACTCTGTTCCTGTAGGTAAGCTGGTCGTGTCTTTCGTAGCATGTGCAGCTCTGTTCACATTTCTCAGGCTTTTCTCGCAAACTCTCTTCCTGTAGGTAAGCTGGTCGTTCCTTATTTAACGTGTAAAATTCAATAATAAATTGTCATTTCGACTGACTCTATTATTTAATCTTTGTTTATGAGTGAGGCGTTGAATGACATAATTAAGACCTCCCACACGGTGTGGGGCGCGGTGCCATCCGTCCTGCCTCCCCTATGAGCGGAGGGCAGTTCAGCATATTCGCAGACTATACTGTGAAATGGGTTTATCAGTTTAAATTGGAAAAAATTTACATTACTTACATTAAAAATACGAAAAAAATAAAAACTCAATAACATATATGCAAAATGTAAATTTATGTAAATATGTAAATGTAAATATATGTGAAACATATTACATATATGCAAAATGTAAATTTATGTAAATATGCAAATGTAAATATATGTAAAACATATTACATATATGCAAAAGTAAATTTATCAAAATTGGGAGACATCATTGAACTAGGGTAATAATGTTTTATAGAAATTAACTAAATTTGCAATATTTTTAAAAAAAAGTTTCGACTGGCTTCTTACTAAAAACTGACAGGCTGAATTGACAATGTCATAATGGAGGTCATTCCGTATACTAAAAATTATGTTTGAAAAATCGTGTTTATTCAAGTTCAACGTAGAATAATTGAAAAAAAGTTAATAGTTATGTCCTCTTAAATGTGTGGTGATGTTGTGTTTTGTTTCTCTCGGAAGGCTCGTGGCGAAAGCCAGAAAACACGTCGTCAAATTAAACTAGTTTATTATGCATGAATTCTACAACACAAAAGTATGAAGGAACGCGAAATGTTTACAGTAAATGTGATAATCTGGAAACGTGGAAGCGGGAAAACGTATCTGAGAATATAAGGATACGAGAGAATGTGAGAGAATAAACTTCAGCGGCCAGCTCCACCTTATATATCAGTGCAACGGAGAAATAGAAAGTTCTAGAAACTTCTACAAGGTAAGACGATTGTTCTACTATACTATAGAACATTCTACAACGTTCTATTTAATCCTAGTGGATCTCCACAACAGGTGGTAAGAAAAGTGAAAAAATCTTCAAAATTTAAATCTACCAGTTTATGCAAGATCATTTACGCGATTTTTAAATCAAAAATAATGCGCATCATTTCAAGTGACTGCAAACCAGCTTCAACTAGACTACTCATATATGGAGTGTGCCCTAACTGGTGCCGATCAAAGAGCCTGCGGGTAAAGTAACGCTGAACCCGTTCATTGCAGTCAGTGTTTTGGACTTGGTACGGTATTACAGGAGTATTACAAGAATTGTCACAAGACACTATAAATAATGTAGAACAATGATGGAAGACCTCTTTTTATCCTTAGTGCTCTCAACTTGACGCAGAACTTGGTTTTGTACTAATAGAAGCACCTCGAATACCAGTTTGTCATTCTGTCCAGTAAGTAGCACATATTAAAGGAAAACGTGATAATTGTGTAAACACGAGTTCAGAACAAAGAATGCTCTAAAATATTAAAAACTACAATAGCTTATTTTAAATCAAAGCTTAGATTAAATAATAATTACCTCGGTTAGTCAAATTTTGTTAAACTTTCAAAGCTACGCGTGGCTCAGTGAATCTACTAAGATTGGCAACGGCGCCTTTTTGTCACATTCGAGTGGCCGACAAATAGAAGTTGGTACCGTGATAAGCATGATCATGAATTGCAGTGTTAGTTTCGGACGTCTTGTGATGTAGAGCCCGTTTTTCATAAGATCATGCGTTTAAACAATACTGTAACTGTTATGCAAATGTGCTTGACGTGCAAGGGAAGACGCCTGCCATTGCACAAACTGTGGTTAGTTTCTGACGTAAGCAATAGCTGTGTTCGGTTGCCGTTAATTAACTTTCAAAGCTAATTATGTAAATATAAGAAACAATTGTTAACTTTTATAGGCAAGAAAATGTATATTTTGGACAGTAAATTAAAATGAGATTGAGTCTAAGCAATCGTCTGGTCTTTCTTTAAGCAAAACTTTCACGCGCTATTTTTTACCACACTTGGTTTTGCTTGTAGTTAAAAAACCTCTTGGTCGGCTGAGGGTTGAAAGACGCTTCCGCTACATTAATACAGCGTTACTGCTTACGTAAACTCTCTGCACAATA
The DNA here is from genome assembly GCA_030141605.1 of Tubiluchus corallicola. NCBI lineage: Eukaryota > Metazoa > Priapulida > Priapulimorpha > Priapulimorphida > Tubiluchidae > Tubiluchus > Tubiluchus corallicola. The sequence continues at coordinate 2,149 of JAQGDQ010001578.1, read as the reverse complement.
AGAAATCCTGTAAGAAATACAAAATTTCAGGTCGATTATTTTTAATTCTTTGTTTACGAAAAGAGCTTTCTTATGCTTTACGACAAAACAATTTGCGATCGATTTTGGGTTGGTAATCGGATTCTGTCCCTCTAATCTCCTGCCTCCTTTGGCAAGAGAAGGAAGCAAAAGGAACAATTTAATTCACACAGCGTCAATTGACACGTTTTACTCTCCACGGAAGGAATTGTGAATTGGCTTCTGAAGCCATTAGCGCAGCGATAAGGGACGTTAAAGAGAGACAGAATGATTTTTCATATACTACGACAATTTCAAGGCCGATAAAAACAATACATTTTAACACAATTAATACTGCAAAAGCGTTTCTCATAATTACATAATAGATTAGAAACTTAAGACGGGCGAATCCAACTATTGATGACATCACAAACTAACATAATTTTAAATAGCAGAAATATACCACGAGCGTGTTGCACGTGTTTGTGAAAGAGAAAATTGAAGTGCAGTGCAACTGTGAGATATTCAGTGTGTTGTACTAAAACTAGGCAAGTTTTGAGATAAAAATTCAAATTTCAAATTTACCGCTGTCCTCACGCATGAGCGGTCGAACGTGTGTAGTTCGTCACAAACTAACACATCTAAACTGAGAGGTACAGCGTCTGTTCTTGTGCAATGCGTTTCCGAAATGCAGGCGCCAGTGCCCGTCTAACTAGCGAATGGTGAAATGCATGTAACAGCGAAGAACTAGTGGCGCGAACGTGAAATTGTGTTTGTGTGGTAATAATTGTTTCACGTAAGTCATTTTTGAAAAAATAGTATGTTTTCTTTCAATATTTTAATGAGTAGATTGTTTTGACCTACAGTTTAAGATTGGGTCTGGTTTTGCTTTAAACTGAAGCTCAGTGCTACTCAATAAAATATTGTAGTCAGCAATTACATGTATTTCGGCGTTCGCAGTTAGATGGGCACTAGCGCCTGCATTTCGTAAATGCGTTGCAAAAAAGACAGCTGCTGTGCCACTCAAATCAGATGTTCAGTTGTGACGTAGTGCAGACGATCAAAAATAAAGTACGATATGCGCACATATTGCTATAAAGTGATATAATTTTTAAGGTGATTTTTGTGAAACCTACTTCAGGTACCCCTTTCGTTGTACTAAAAAAATAGTACGTTTCCTTTTAATATTTTAAAGAGTAGATTGTTTTTACCTACAATTTAAGATTGAGTCCGATTTTTCTTTAGCACATCAGAAAATTCTCAGAAAGCTGCTTCAGGTAAGATTGGTTAACCTCTCCTTGCGCATTATTAAGCTGATTATAAAGGCTATAATAATCCAAGAAGAAGCACGAAAGTTTGCTTGAATTCACCATCGCACGTTCTGTTCATTTTTCCATAAAATTAAGCTACTTTCACACGAAAAACGATTCAAATAAACACAAAAATCGGTTCTTTTTATTTGCAAAAATATAACATTATAATAATGAGGTGATCACAGCTTCCCTGTAATACTTATTTCTTATGGACATCTATAATGAGGTGTCTGCCAGAGTTTACGTTAGCAGTAACGCTGTATTAATGTAGCGGAAGCATCTTTCAACCCTCAGCCGACCAAGAGGTTTTTTAACTACAAGCATAACCAAGTGTGGTAAAAAATAGCGCGTGAAAGTTTTGCTTAAAGGAAAACCGGACGATTGTTTAGACGCAATCTCATTTTAATTTGCTGTCCAGAATATACATTTCTTGTCTATAAAAGTTAGCAATTGTTTCTTATATTTGAATAATTAGCTTAGAAAGTTAATTAACGGCAACCGAACACAGCTATTGCTTACGTCAGAAACTAACCACAGTTTGTGCAATGGCAGGCGTCTTCCCTTGCACGTCAAGCACATTTGCATAACAGTTACAGTATTGTTTAAACGCATGATCTTATGAAAAACGGGCTCTACATCACAAGACGTCCGAAACTAACACTGCAATTCATGATCATGCTTATCACGGTACCAACTTCTATTTGTCGGCCACTCGAATGTGACAAAAAGGCGCCGTTGCCAATCTTAGTAGATTCACTGAGCCACGCGTAGCTTTGAAAGTTTAACAAAATTTGACTAACCGAGGTAATTATTATTTAATCTAAGCTTTGATTTAAAAT
>JAQGDQ010002167.1:0-12144 GCA_030141605.1 Tubiluchus corallicola | reverse complement strand
GACAATGTGGTGGTGAATCAGTTTCATCTATTCAGTTGGTCTTCCTATTTGGGCTAATGTCTCTGTCTTGCCTGAGGATAACAGGCAAGAAGTAATGTCGCAGCTGATTCAAGCCAGAGTGCAGATGGAGATTTTTAAGTGTGAAGCCGCTCGTTATGCATCTGCTGTCCCGCCGGTAGTTTCTGCTTGTGTTTCTGACTCTTGGGCTGCTGTATTCTCAAGGATGAAGCGGGTCAAAGTCAGGCAATTTGAAGGGCGTACTGAGACGATTGAATCTTTCTTGCAGTATTTTGTTCCACAGCCAGATTATGTGGCGTCATTGGTCCTTGTTTGGTTGGCCGGGTGGCTGCAACTTTTTATCAAGTTCCACAGGCTGAAATACAGAATTATTCTTACGTGAAACGGTCACCTCTTGCAGCTTGTGCTCTTTCGAATGATACTGTCCGGATGCTGTAATGTACGTGGGATTCCCACGAGGTAATTGTTTCGTAAGGGAGCGAAAAAGAAAATAATACCTAACTCTTGGGTAGCTGAGTTACTGCGAAACAATAGGTAAAAAGCAGGTCCTTTTTAAATAGAAATTGTGAATGTTACGGGGTAACCAGCCCACCTACAACCCAGGGTTTGTAATTTTGTAATAGAGTTAATTGGCATTTGTTCATTTTAATCTTTGTGTTAAAATCTTCTGGCGTGTATATCAGTAGTTACTAAAAATTAATATTGGGATTTTATAAGTATAAATGATAATGAGATAATAAATCTTAAAACAAAATTCTTAAGTAGCAACAAATGCGCTTTGAACAAGTTCGATTAAAACAAAAATCGATGTTTGCAAAACATGAATTAAAGGTAGACTTAGATGCGCTTAAAATGCCATAAAATGGAGAAAAAATACAAAGCCGTTTTTTTTTCAAACATTAACTGCAAAGGAAACACGATGAAGTGCAGAAAAAATACAAATAAATTTTTTTTCGAATATTATCTGAAAAGAAAAGTAGATTAAATTATCTTTCAAGTAGTAACTGAAGGTCTATAAAACATTGTAAACATTTATTTGTTTCTGTCAAATTATGTTCTTCTAGAGTACAAAAAACCACTGTTAAAGTGGTCTTCTCCATGCCAAAGCACGTGGTTTTTAGTCGATAAGTATAACTTAAAGCACGAAAACACTCGACTTAATAAAGCTTAAAAATTCGTCTTGAAATTTTGTAGCACTTACTTACCGTTTTTTGCATACAGAGCTTGTGTCGGCAGTAACACTGTATAAAATGTAAATTTAAACTCCCATGATAACCGTTAGACGCAGTCATTTGAAACAAGTTTAGATTACACTCAGTAAAATTTGAAAACATAATCTGAGCATTCGTAAAATTTTAAATTACTGTATGTTGTCGATAAAATTAAAAATACGTTTTTTGGTTAACGAGTGGTGTACCATGGAGAGGAGTAATGACATTTTACCAATACGTTGAAAACATTTTGAAGAATTAATAACTTTCTTTTCTGGTTACGTAAGCCTTTCAAGTAGGTAAGCAAATGCTAAGTAATATAATTTTGCAAGTTTTTGGGAATGTAGTTTAGAATTTCCTTTTCTTCCCCTCGCTATTACGTCGGGTAATTGGCACGGTCGGAAGAGTATCGAGGGGGAAGAAAACAAACAAAAAATCCTTTCAACGCGAGTATGATATAAGTTTAAATTGCTAGAAGTCATGTAATTTTTTAGGCGATTTTTAAGAGGAAATCTTAGAAAAAATGAAAATGTGGTACCAGGCAGGATGTAAGCTCATCGATGTCGTCTTCCGGTTCTGCTAGTCTGATGTGGGCCGTATTAGTTTGACTTGGGAAGTCGCCCATGAATCCAGGGCACGTGATTAACGAAGCTGAAAAAGACACTTTACTTAGTTAACCAGTTACTTAGTGAAGTGATATAATCAGAAGAACCATCATGTAATATTGATGATTACAGATTAATGACAGACGTTCCCAGAGGAATTGCCAATGTTTTTCTAACATTATTAATGCGCCCTTTACGGGATGACATGGATCTCCCGGGTGTTCTAAATATGTCTACTACACCCACCGTTGAATGGGCAATCCTAACTATTACCATCACTGCCCCCGACCCGTTCCCGTTCTCTAGAATAAGAGGTATACGTTTTGCAAAAGGCGGACAAAAGGTACTTTAATTATATCGCAATGAATTTACGTGTTGGCGATTAGAAGGAAGAGTTTAACAAAAAGTTTAGTTTGCAAAAGGAAGAGTTTATGTATTGCAACTTATGTGTCTCTCAATCCACAGCACCAGGGACATACTACTAATATGACTGATTTGCTGTGTATTAAATTCAGCCGGTTATGTTATATCTGCACGTCACTCGAAATTTGAAACAGGGAGATGGGTAAGACCCACGGTATCGCACCATAGAAAACTGTGTAATATTTGCGACGTACAAGGTGGGCAACATGTAGTAACAAGATGTAGAGTAACAGGATTGCAAACAAAATGGCTTAATATCGCAGACGATCTGTTCAATTTACAGCTAGAAACATGAGCAAAACTAATTGCAGATACACTAAGCTTATTCCCATGATAATCTCGCTATAATAGTATTATATCGTATAAACCTAATGATGTATGTTGAATGAATATGAATATGAACACTACTGCTACTATTATTACTACTACTACTACTACTACTACTACTACTACTACTACTACTACTACTACTACTATAACATAGACCATAATTGCAGTGATATCACGTTCATTTCAGACGAACACCAAGGCAGGCTTTCAAGCATAGCAGATATTCTGTCAAACGGCTTTAAAATAGAGACTGAAATACGTAAGCCACAAACCATTAGTGAGTACGTTCTGCATGTCTGAAATACTGGCCCTCTCTTCTTCGACTTCCTGGAGGTAATAACCGTAACGGTTAAGCATCCTTCGCAAATGTTTGTTTCGATTCCTGCTTCGGTATTCGGAACCATACCTATTATTAGCTCTCCTTGCATGACCTTGAAAAAACACGTGAGAAAATCAAACAGGCTGGCATAATACAAACACTGCGTACTTAAAGAAAAGCTTTCGCAATTAGTATGGAAGCAACAGAGGCTGCGATGCGAGCTATTTATGCGACCATTTATAAGGTAGAAAAAAGATATACATAATTGAACCAAGTTGGATTATTTAAAGGCAGAAGAAAACGCTCTTAAGCAAAAAGTTTAAATTACTTTATAATATTGGCAATAGAATCAATAATGTGTTTTTTTTTTGATGAGCGAGTGATGCACACTGGAATGTAATTCAGCGCTGTGTTACCAGGAGGCACCATTACTTTAAATTATTAAGAATTTTCTTTTCTAAATACATGATAATTACGAAGTCTTTCAAAAGGTAAGCAATATAACTTTGTATGGAAAGTTTTTATTACATACATTAAAATTTCCTTTTCTTTAAGGAATGAGTAGGTTAGTGATTAATAAAAAAGATAATGTCAACCTACATGCTAAGTTGAATAAGCAGATGTAAACCACACACAAGATCTGAAAAGAGATAAAGCCCTTTTAGAAATGTCTTGAGATATATATATATATACATATATACATATATATATAATAATCTTTATTTGCCATTAAAATACATTGATAATCACTGATAAAAACTTTAGAGAGATGATCAATCAGTGTTAGTTAATAAAAACTTACACTGCTAAAGACAAATGCGTCAGTGCAATCTAAACTACTGTGCAGTAATGGACAGTAACGACGAATAAAATCAAATATATTTACAATTATGCACAAAAAATGAAAAAACTAAGATTTAATTAATATGGCCGTGAATATATGAATGCTGAATTAGTGTGTGTGTTGTACTGGTGTGATGGTGTTTCATATCTGGTTAATATTAGTGATTTTAATTTTGTTTTAAATGCTGATAGGGACTTGATTTGTTTAACCTGTAATGGTAGAGAATTCCTAAGTAGAATTGCTTGTTTGATTACAGAGTTCGTTCCATAGTGGGTGTTTGTCCCAATTTGTTTTAGATTGCTTGTTCTGAAATTATTCTGGAATGGTTTGCTGATGTTGATAATGTATTTAAATATAGTGTATTTAGATGAGCGCATGCAAGAGCGACTAGACCAGTGGCAATGGTTCCTAACCTGGGGTATGAATACCCTTAGAGGTACGAAACAGCTAAGCCAGGGGTAAGCGAAAGTTGTGACGTGTAACACGTCAGAATGTTTTTTTCTGTCGTACAGCGCACACGTACGGAGTACAAATTTTAAATGAGTAACAGCCTCGTGGTGTGAGAAAAGAGTGCGCTAACGTATTTAAATCCTTAAACAACATGGTTGTTTGTATTTTACAAAGGTCATTTGTTTTTGCAAAACATTAGCGTGCCTGCCGTTATAACGGTGTTAATTTGTTACGTAAAATAGGCGATTAGTACAAGATCGTCTTCTTTCTTGCACTTTGCTCTTGAATTTGGAAATGTGTTAATTAAAAATAAGAGATTTTGAGAAGGAGTATAAGTAGAGAGAATACTATCAATAAATACATGTATAAATTAAAAATAACCACTTTTTCTTAATTTGTTTGTTTCAAAATTAAATTAACGGCCAATCAAACTACGCAAAAGTAGTAAAAATGTTTTTTGAAGTTCATATTGCTAAAAATGTTAAGGGGTACGCGGTACATCGCTGAATTTCGAAAGGGTACTTTGCTAGTAAAAGGTTACGAACCACTGGGACTAGACAGACAAGCTCTACTGGCCTTATTTTTGTCCTATTAACTAGTCTACTGTACCGCCTGGGTTGTCAGCTTGTATGTATTCGGTACATTATGTATATAAGTTTAGACAAAAGCTGAACTGTACGTAATAGCATATTATCATTTATAACGCAAACGATATTAACTACAAACACGTAAGTGCTGTACCTATATGATGCATTAGCTTTAAACGAAACACATCAAATTCAAACTGTTATTAATCTTATGATTTTACGGTAAAAATAAAAATGAAATTAAATTTCACAGGAAGGTGAAATTCAGACATCACAAAAGTAAAAAGACTGAGTATCTCTCACCGTTATCAGTTGCATAATGAAGAGTTCCAACTAAGCACTTTGTTGCGAGAAAGAAAGTCACTTCCAGATAGGCAGATAGTTCACGTAATGGTTATGGACACAGTAGATTATCGCAGCACAAGAGCAGTGACTAAAAGGCTTTGCGAAATCGCCTCCAATTCCACGTACTTCACTAGCTACAGTAGGCCAACTGCGTAGTAAAAGACTACAGTAGCCGCTGCCGGCCCCTACTAAGTGTTTTTTGAATCTGATTCTATCAACCGTGAGTTTAATAAAAACGGCGCTTACTGTACTTGAATAGAATGTAAAATTGCATTGCAAAATAGCTGGTCAAGACGGCTCCACCACTACGCAAACAGGGAGTTGCATAGGGCACCAAATTCTGGAAGTAATTCTTTAATTCATAAGTTTACTGTAAGTACTGTAACAACATAATGTATGTGCAATTACTCAAGTGCACAACACGAACAACTTTTGTTATTTTCCTATTAAAATGCGTGATTCATCTACGCTAGAAAGATGAATTCCCGCAAATTTTGTACTTTCCTTTTACCTGGTTTCCTAACATTACGTCATTTCACTGAGACACTGTTACCTTGCTTTAACCCGCTGTTTCTACTGTATGCATATATCGACAAAGCTAAGGCAAGGAGGTGTTTATAGTAATGATATTTCCGTTACTAAAAAGTTTCTTACAACAACATTTTATCGAATTATGGCAGATAATTAAACTCATAGGAATCGAAATCTTTAAGAGCGGAATGCAGAAAACGAAAGGTAAAAAAGCTCGTGAGTGACGATAAAAGAAAAAAAGAATCCGTAATGAAGTATTTGTAACCAGACCAGAGTTATGATTAAGAAAAACATGATAATAGTGAAAAGGAGCTTAAATTTCAAAAAATTTCTGATGAAGGCTGAGAGAAAATTTTGTCAAAATTAGCAGAAATTCGACGTAAATTTGACTTAAATTTTACGCCAGTTAAGAATGCAGAGACCGTCCGCTACACTTTTGGTGACTTTGATCTACTATTCCAATATTCAAAATTTGAAGGTGATTTCAAGAGTTATTTACATTTGAGCTGCCAAGTTCTGTTTAAATTAAGATAATGCACAACGAAATTTATGGCTTTTAGCTCACGATATGGCCTTTTCGACTGATTGACTCAATGAAAAGAAGGTGCATTATTTATGTAAGACAGTAAGACTTTGATGTAGGTCTACTCAGATAATTAATGCGCTTAGTCTTGTTTTAGTAAGAGTATAGTAACTGTTTAACCACGGGTTGCTTCCATATGGATGCTTTCTTTGTTTTGACTTTTTCTCAAGCAATAATCACTCACTTTTTGCAAAAGGTTTAAATTTTTTACCTGCATCACATGTTGCATTTTGTCGGCTATTTTGGTGATTACAGTTGCTGATTCAACTTGCAGAACTTTCAACACAATGAAATTTGGAGTCTTGGTACGGACTACTGTCTTTCTGGCGGATATCCATGGAGTGTTAATTATGTTTCTAATTATGCCTAAAGGATTGACCAAGCCTTCTGGAAAATTAAGCTTATTTCAATGTTTGCGAAAAATGTTAGAAGGATTTAGTAATAAAAATGCGATTAGCGCCTCGTGTAATTAGTAGCTCTCATTTCACATTTGGGCGCTGCCCTTTTGACCACCCAATCTTCCATTAATTACGTCGTTCATCGACTGGAGAAAAGCAGCGCAATCTATCAATTTTCGTCAAAAGCATGGTAATTTTTTACGAAAATAGCTAATTTTGTGACATCACTTTTAATAACTATAGGTAAGCTGCAGAAATATAAATTAGTTTAAGCATACGGAAATTTAAAGCCACGGTCCGTTTACAAAAGTCAGGAAATCAAACAGTTACGCATATGCATTGCATAAAGCCATCAGAACAAAGGTGGTGAGTACAAATCCACCCCAGTGAAGTTACAGTAATAAAAGAGGAATTGCGCAATCCAAATTCGACTCACTAAATGTTAAAAATCACATGAATCTGTTATACCGTTGGTTTTTCTAACTCCCCTCCCTTCCTTCTTCATATCCCTAATCTTACTATTTTTTCCATTCCATCATGTCTATTAACCCTAACCATTCTTTCGTTCACTCATACACGATTCCTTAACAAACAACACTTTCAAGGTTCATGCAACAAGTCAATTTACTTTGTTAATTTGCTTTCAACAATGACTTTTTTTGGCTAGTATACCATTTTTTTCTCATTATATTGTATGTTGATGTATTGTATATATATATACATATTGCTGGAGTGAAATAAATTGATTAATTGATTTGATTGATTGATAAATCACAAACAATCCAATCCGGTTTACATAACGTACGAATTTCGTAATGCCTCCCAATATTCCATTCTGTATAGTGGAAAGTACAGTAAGATATTAACCAAATTACCCAATTAAAATTGCCGCATGTGTCGCAAAAGTACTACCAAGATATCTCCTAAAGGGAGCTACGTTAATATTAGACAAATTACAAAGGGTGGACCGTAGCCCAAAAAACATTACACGTGATCACATTTGATGAGAAAAAGAAGTACCGAAAATTGGCACCAGAGCGGGTTAGAGGGCAAGAATAACTTCACAGCCTCACAAGCGACTGGGGACGAAAGCAGGTGGAGCGCGTTGATTGGTTGCTTCTTACTGTTTGGCGGCAGGTGGAGCGCGTTGATTGGTTGCTTCTTACTGTTTGGCAACAGGTGGAGCGCGTTGATTGGTTGCTTCTAACTGTTTGGCAACAGGTGGAGCGCGTTGATTGGTTGCTTCTAACTGTTTGGCAACAAGAGGAATGTTGCGCCCAATAGACCACAAAATTGCTAACTACTTGCCCGTAAAAGTAGACATTTACCAAAAAAACCCTAAGACAGGAGGTAAATTGAATTAAAACTGATATTCGTTTTTAACAACATAAAAATAGATTTAATACTTAATCAATTACGCGTCATTTTGTCTTTATTATTACCAATCTTCGGGAAACTTTTCCTTTTTGATTAGTCGGCTGGATGAATCCATTTTGCGCTCTTCTATGTACGAAAGAAACTTGATCTTTATTTTGCTATGAAACTTCGCGTGCAAATGACTAAGTTTGTGTAAAATTCTTATATATTAATCGGTTTTGTTTATTATGATGATCCGTGAACTTCCTTTATATACGCTATTCAACCTACCACTTATTGCATTGACTAGTGTCCATGATTTTGTCAATATCGTTTTCTTAGTATTCTCGTTTAGATACTGTAAACTAGTAATAAACGACACAACTAGTAATATACATTTAGCAGATAACTTTTGATGTACTGCTGATTTCTTCATACATATACACCTATAATAGACTGTCATTATGTAGAGTAGTTTTTTTCCAAAAGCTACCCAGCGCCAAAGATTGAAAGCTACAAAACTTAATTGAAACGAACTACGTGTATCAAAAATTTTGTCAGACCAGAATAATTGTAGTCAAAAACAACACAACTTTATTAAAAACGCGTACTCAAAAGGTTAAAAGTTAACATCATGCCAAACGTTTCGACAAACTACTGCCGTCTCCGTCAGTGGTAAATTTACAAAAGTACTACCAGTTTATATAGGCAGAGCCTATTATACACTAATTAAGTAGTTTACAAAAGTCAAATAGGTAATGAATAAGCAGAAAAGTAAAGAAATTGATACAACTACTTAAGCACTAATTATATATTTACAAAAGCCAAATAGGTAATGAATAAGCAGACCCGAAGAAAAAAAATTGACAGAGTAGCAAATAACTAAGTGTTTGAAAATAAATTTTAGGGCATTGAACTGCTTTGTACATTAAGAGAGGGCTTATTAGAGTACATACATAAACTGTCTTTTATTAATAAACCCCCGTTTTTAATAAAGTTGTGTAGTTCTTAATTTTTCTTAACTAAATTTTTTATGTGCCTGTAATAAAACCGGCATAGAATAATTGTGTTTTTGTTAAAATTTGTTGAAATAACCATGAAAGCTCCTTCGATGAATTTATGAGCCTTTGGAAGTTTCATATTCATGTCCCATTCATTGTGCATAAGCTGCATCCAAAATATTGACGAAGATCTTTCTCATCCTCTTATAATTCTGGTAGAGGTCATGTGCCACCCTAGACGATATTAAGTAATTATTAAGTTAAATGAGCTTGTTATTAGCGTGACGTAGGAATGAAGGTGACCTAAAATCAAAGGTGATATTGACATTTTAAACCTTAACTGGGGTGGCAAAGCTTACGGTGTAACAAAACGTTAAAAGTACTACAGTGAGCACAGACAGTAAATAAAGCAGAAATGGAAACAGCAAAGTTCGGTGTAGCTGATTATGCTGTCTTTATAATTTCACTGATATTGTCCGCTGGTATTGGTTTGTACTTTGCTTGCACAGGCAGCAAACAAAATACAACCAAGGAGTTTTTCATGGCGGGAAAAAAGATGGGCGTGGTGCCGGTTGCGTTTTCTTTAGTTGCCACATTTGTGAGTGCGTTATTCATACTGGGAGGCACAGCCGAAATGTATTATTTTGGAACTCAGTACATCATGTTTGTTCTTGGTTTTGCGTTTGCTGCCGCAATATCATCAACTGTGTTTGTTCCCGTGTTCTGTAGTTTAGACATTACTACAGTATTTGAGGTAAGGTTGATCACACACAGTAAAATTATTCGTTGTATTGGTTGTGTAAAGCTGATTATTGGTGTTTTAGGGATGGCAAAACTATGAAGAGTCAGTTTATAAAACTACATGAACATCAAACACAATAAATATAACAGATAGTAATGCCAAGCCCCCTGATCTAGCCTGCTCTCCTTCAGCTCCCGGACGCAATCTCCTGAGCTGGGCGCATCACAAGGCTTATATCTCGTGCGCCGAGTTTTGACGCATCGACGTCTACGCTTCGGTTCTGAATCACTTGATCACGTGACACCACACCTTAACTGGGCTTCTTGTCAGCATTCATCAGCATAATTATCTATCATAATCTAACGCTTTTAACATAGTTTCACAGCTCCTCTTTTACTCACACTATCCACCAGTCATGGCCGTACACATACACATACACATACACATACACATACACATACACATACACATACACATACACATACACATAAGCGTTTTACAATCGTATAAAAGTTATGGAAGACAATGAGAAACTTGCCTATTTTAAATGACAATACATGCATAACAACAATGGGAAAGAATAGTGTGCTGGTTAATTCACTAAAGTTTAGGAGTGTTGTTAGTTTTAATGTTGATTTTTGATTCTGTAAACTCTTGTGGACACGTAACGGACGGTGAATGGACAATATATATATACATCTATCTATCTATCTATCTATCTATCTATATATATATATATATATATATCTATAGTATATGTATATATATATATAATAATGCACGTTCTTTCAGTATGTTAAAGACGTGCTATGTCAGGCAGTAAATCTTACTAGTAAAGAATTAATAATGTTTATTGTTTCAGTACCTAGAACTCCGATACAATAGAGTTGTTCGTGTGCTGGCGACGGTAACAAACTTATTTTTAATGGTACGTGTGCACTAACTTCAATCGCTATCTAGTTGCATTAAAGTAGACTTAGTCTTCAGCTCTCTTTAGGTTTTTAGGAATGAGCTGAGGGTATGTGTCCCTGGAACTCGTTCATAGTTCATAGCTGATAGTTCATAGTTCATAGTTCATAGTTCGTGTAGCTTCTGCAGTCATAGTTGTTCAACTGGGCGATGGCTGATGTGTCAGAAGCTGATAAAGAACATTTGAGATCATATGACTGCTTGGACCCTGCGGTCATAGATATTACACTGGGTTGAGGCTAAGGTGTTTTAGTATCGTAGCTTTTTACACGAAGTCTTGTTTATTTATAACCCAAATCTTGTTTTTATTTGCGACATCAGCAAGCAAGATTATGGTCAGGAGGAACTGAAATAACCAAAATGACTAAGAGTATAAGTAAGGTGATGATGATGATGATGATGATGATGATGATGATGATGATGATGATGATGATGATGATGATGATGATGATGATGATGATGATGATGATGTAGTTACTTTATCTATTTCAGGCCTTCATGACGGCAGTCATGCTGTACACACCTTCTTTAGCTTTATCTCAAGGTAAAAATTGTTTTTGATTCATTTCTTTTAAATATTTTTTTCGTTTTAATGACACACTGAGTACTATTATTTATTTATTTATTTATTTATTTATTTACTTACCAATATTTTAGCAAGGCTATAATTTCTGCACACCAAACAGAAATGTCACACTGTTTTCCCTGAACAGGTGTTTAGAAAATGCAATAATTTCTTATTAATGACGTTTCTGCTTCTTACAGTGACTGGCTTACCTTTATGGTCTTCTATTACAACAACTGGACTTATATGCACTTTTTATACGAGTATAGTAAGTCATTATGCAATACTTTATACGTACTTGGCCTATAAGCAAACTAGCAAATAAAGCTAATGAATCGTTTTATGTGCAAAATTTACGTGGCAACTTATATAGGGATTGGATATTCTAATTTTATCACTAATAGACATTCAGTCTCGTATTCTTTTTATTTATTATTCTGTGTTTTCGAATTCAATCATTACGTTATCTAAGTTCCAGAAATTCCAAGTATTACGGTATCCTTTATAGTATCCTGTTATGAAAACAGGAAGAATTATTTCCGTTTAAATTGATAAAACAGATTTTTTTGTCAACTTAAACACAGGCCCAAAATAGAAACAAGTATGAGCAGAAACATTTGTAAGTTTGTCGCAACTGAGCTTCCCTTCAGTGATAATTAATACAAGAAAATAATGTCTTCATGATTTTAAATGTCGTGCCAAATGTACGAAAATAATTTTAATGTCTAAATTAACAGGCAATTGAACTTCAGCCTTGCTTATTAACTCCGTCTCTCTCTCTCTCTCTCTCTCTCTCTCTCTCTCTCTCTCTCTCTCTCTCTCTCTCTCTCTCTCTCTCTCTCTCTCTCTCTCTCTCTCTCTCTCTCT
>JAQGDQ010002045.1:0-16803 GCA_030141605.1 Tubiluchus corallicola | reverse complement strand
AACTGAGAGATAAATGAAGGCATCTGATAATGACCTGTCAGACAAAGAAGCAAATTACAGGTGTTTTTGTTATGTTTTTCAGCACAAGTATGACTTCAGATATCTTCAGTGTCCTTTGACATGGATGAGATCAGCAAGGAAGAATAATGAAGATTACACTCCATTATATGCACCAAATGTAAGAAGTTTGTATAAAAATCAATATTTCTTTTTATTACATTTGTGTGGTGTATTACATAATCTGGTTCTGTGTGGTGCCAGATTAAGACATAGGCTTTATGGGCTGCAAACCAGGGCCCTCCGCCAAGTGAGGGGCAGCCAGAGATTAAGCGAAATTAATTTCCTGTGAAAGAATATTTACTGTCTACAGAATATTAATTGACAGGAAAATTATATTGATCAAAGTCTGTAATATTACTAGTAAAATGTCTGGAGTTACAGCATAAATACACAGATTTATAGTGGCTTCAAAGCGTTCATTAGTGAATAGGAGTTAATTGGTATTAGTAACAGTATATTTATACATTAAAATACCAGTACTTTATTTATTGAAATTGGTACGTATTATATTTAATATTTCAAAGCTTATTTTAATTTCTAAATTTATGAACATCTCTTCTCTTTTTTGTTGTGTTTGACTTGCCACCCATGTATGTGGGTCTAATGTTGGCATTATGTTTTCGAAGTTGAATAAACTGATTTGAAGAATCCAACATTCATGCTTTTGTTAATTGGCACTGTGGGCCTAATGTTGGCATTATGCTGCAGAAGTTGAATAGGCTCAGTATTTATAATGTCAAAATCTGCCCCCTTGTTCTGCTTTGGTGTTGTTTTTCTCAAGTTTCTGCAAAATAATTTCACCCCTTCACGATGAACTCAAGCAGATGAGGACAAGTAAAAATGGTGTATGGCATTGTTTGACAGTGTTTAAAGAAATTTAACAGAAGTTAAAAAAACTATTAATTTCTGATATGTTTTCTACTGTTGTAGAACTGTGGATGCAGGTTGTTTTGAACGTAATTAGTGTCAGTTTTTTTGTTGTTTGTTTTTATTGTATTTGTTCCTGTTTTATGCTCTTTTAATCTTTTTGGTATTTTTGCCAGATCATGTAATACATGACAAAATTTTGCAACTACTGGTACTACTTAGAATAGGCCTTTTCTCAGTTTTGCTGTGTAGGTCACAGGTTAAGTGTACCACAGCAACGTGTCTTAACTACAATCGTCATGTTACATGTGGGTAGATCAAAGCCGCCTGCCCAGTCAGTTTAGTAACTTCAGTGGACTTTACTTAATTATGCATTGGCCAATGTGCAGAGCGATTTACTAGCAGGATCTTGCTTGGAAACAAGGAAAATGAACTAGGAAAGGTTCTAGCTAGGTGTTAAAATTGTTGCTATTACAATAGCTCGGGCTGCGAGGTGTTGTCAAGTGTACACAAATGTGTTGTCTGGTATACTTAACCTTTGACCTTTTCACGATCATCATCAACTGTGAAAAGGCTTATCAGAGCAGTTTAAAAGCCAAAGGTTTTTCAGTACCTGTAGTAACCAATTGTTACAATTTCTAGTAAAAACTTACTGTAAATAATCGCATTGATTTTATTAATGTTATTTTACAGTTAATGGTTCAATTCAATAGAGTGGACTTGCTATATCACCCAGTGTGTCAAGCTTATCTGAACATGAAGTGGTAAGTACAGTCTGCAATATCTCGACATTGAATTTACCACATTTCTAGTTAAACTGTTTTATTTACTGTTGCTTAAGGACAAGAAAATGGTATCTGAAGTAGGTTTTACAAAAATCGCCTTAAAATTATGTTTCTGTACATCAATTTTATGCATATTTCGTACTCGCGTTCGGATTTTTGTATGTTTTCGTTTTAAATCTCCCAGAATACTGTTTCGAAGTCGCCATTATATGACGTCATATACGCACAAGGTAAATCAGGGCAAGAAAAGAAAATGTTAAATTATGTCCCAAAATACTTTCCGTGCAAATCTATATTACTTAGCGTTTCACTTACCTGCTGGAAAAACTTATGTAACTAGAAAAAAATAATTTTAAATATTCGAGCCAATTGGTAAAATGTCGCTGCCTCACCTCCATGGTGCACCACTCACTAACCAAAAACGTATTTTTAATCTTATCAACTAGATACAGTAATTTAAAATTTTATTTAGTTAGTAACATGTGTGCTACGAATGCTCTGATTATTTTTCCAAACTTCACGCAATGTTATCTAAACTTGTTTCAAACGACCAACCATCAAAATGACTACACCTAACAGTCATCGCCGGAGCTTTGACAAGTTTTATACAGCGTTACTGCCGATGCAAGCCCTGCACGCTCGATGTGAGTGGAGGGTTTTGTTGTGCTTTAAGCCGGATCATTAGTTTAGCATTACTATTGCCAGAAGGTTCATTCATTCACACTTCAAAATCTCCTTCTCTTCTCCTTTAATTGTTGCAAATGTGAAAGTGCTTTTATGTACAAAAACTGTGACTTGTCGCGACTTTGGGATGTGAAAGTGCTTTTATGTACAAAAGCTGTGACTTATCACGACTTTGGGATGTGAAAGTGCTTTTATGTACAAAAACTGTGACTTGTCGCGACTTTGGGATGTGAAAGTGCTTTTATGTACAAAAGCTGTGACTTGTCACGACTTTGGGATGTGAAAGTGCTTTTATGTACAAAAGCTGTGACGTATCACGACTTTGGGATGTGAAAGTGCTTTTATGTACAAAAGCTGTGACTTATCACGACTTTGGGATGTGAAAGTGCTTTTATGTACAAAAGCTGTGACTTATCGCGACTTTGGGATGTGAAAGTGCTTTTATGTACAAAAGCTGTGACTTATCACGACTTTGGGATGTGAAAGTGCTTTTATGTACAAAAGCTGTGACGTATCACGACTTTGGGATGTGAAAGTGCTTTTATGTACAAAAACTGTGACTTATCACGACTTTGGGATGTGAACGTGGTTTTATGTACAAAAGCTGTGACTTATCACGACTTTGGGATGTGAAAGTGCTCTTATGTACAAAAGCTGTGACTTATCACGACTTTGGGATGTGAAAGTGCTCTTATGTACAAAAGCTGTGACTTATCACGACTTTGGGATGTGAACGTGGTTTTATGTACAAAAGCTGTGACTTATCACGACTTTGGGAACAATGATTTCATTCAGCGGTAGCATCTACTAGATACAGAATGTTTTCAGCCAAAGGAAATACCTTGGAGAGTTTGATAGATGAAACTGCTCAGAAGCTTTTTTCAGGCAGTCACCCTTCAATTTACTAATTAGGTCTAGCAGTGCTTAACTTCGATCGCTAAATGTACACAGTGCCCTCTCAGTTATTCATCCATCAGGTATAAAAACAGTATATTTTTGTTGGACAACTTGCAAAGTAAAACCAAAACATTGTTTGAATACTTTTTTAACGATCTTAATTAAGATGCAATTAATTAATGTAAAATGGACGTTTAGCTGCAAAATAAATAACATTTCTTTTTATACAGGAACACATATGGTGTATATCTGCATTTTCTCAATCTTGGATTGTACGTACTGTTCCTAGCAATGCTTACATTGTTTGCAACAGTGCGGGACCCAATGGACCACATTCATAGACATCAAGATTATCTTAATGAATACAATGCCTCTCATTACGTAGTTTCGCATGAGGATCATTACTTGCAAGTGAGTGATTGTGAAATCGTACTGTGAAGCATTGTGACATGCATTGCCTTTGTGTTTATCAGATTCATTGTGGTAGCTTTCTGTTTAGACTGTTCCGTAAATCCATGTTAGCTTGTTGCACTTACACACATTTTTTGTTTCTTACTAACAATGTGTTGTCCTATTTTGAATGTTCATTTTGTTATTACTAATGTAAAGGTTCATATTGTTCAAACCGTCTTTTGTAGAAGTGAACTATTAACAGCAGTGTAGACAAATGCAAAAGTATTTAGCTGTATGAATGCCCCTGTGTTCATAGGCTTATGCTAATATGAATGTTCAGTGCATCATGTTCATGCTGATCTGAATGGCTTGTGTTCATTCTAATACGAACATTTATTGTGCGATGTGTTATCTACGCAACAATTTTTTTGTATTTTGTGTTCGAATTAATGTTCATCATGTTTATTTGTTGTGTTCACACATAGACTGGATTAAATCATAACTGTAAAGTGAATTTTGGTGCTCGTATCTTATTATTTATATCAAATCTCCAGTGAAATTTGGTATACTGAATTCTTTATTTTGCCAGTGAAATGTCTGCATTTGTTTGGAAGTGGTGCTGACATGTTATCCTTGAAAGTTTTTTTAAGATGCTGTAATTTTATGTCAGATGTATACACTGAAAGGCA
Source organism: Tubiluchus corallicola (assembly GCA_030141605.1). Taxonomy (NCBI): domain Eukaryota; kingdom Metazoa; phylum Priapulida; class Priapulimorpha; order Priapulimorphida; family Tubiluchidae; genus Tubiluchus; species Tubiluchus corallicola. Next base: position 12,428 of record JAQGDQ010002045.1, on the reverse strand, counting down.
TCAGTCCGAATTTGCCGATTGTCCATATTTACCAATACTAAGCTAATACAGTTTAACTAGAAATGTGGTAAATTCAATGTCGAGATATTGCAGACTGTACTTACCACTTCATGTTCAGATAAGCTTGACACACTGGGTGATATAGCAAGTCCACTCTATTGAATTGAACCATTAACTGTAAAATAACATTAATAAAATCAATGCGATTATTTACAGTAAGTTTTTACTAGAAATTGTAACAATTGGTTACTACAGGTACTGAAAAACCTTTGGCTTTTAAACTGCTCTGATAAGCCTTTTCACAGTTGATGATGATCGTGAAAAGGTCAAAGGTTAAGTATACCAGACAACACATTTGTGTACACTTGACAACACCTCGCAGCCCGAGCTATTGTAATAGCAACAATTTTAACACCTAGCTAGAACCTTTCCTAGTTCATTTTCCTTGTTTCCAAGCAAGATCCTGCTAGTAAATCGCTCTGCACATTGGCCAATGCATAATTAAGTAAAGTCCACTGAAGTTACTAAACTGACTGGGCAGGCGGCTTTGATCTACCCACATGTAACATGACGATTGTAGTTAAGACACGTTGCTGTGGTACACTTAACCTGTGACCTACACAGCAAAACTGAGAAAAGGCCTATTCTAAGTAGTACCAGTAGTTGCAAAATTTTGTCATGTATTACATGATCTGGCAAAAATACCAAAAAGATTAAAAGAGCATAAAACAGGAACAAATACAATAAAAACAAACAACAAAAAAACTGACACTAATTACGTTCAAAACAACCTGCATCCACAGTTCTACAACAGTAGAAAACATATCAGAAATTAATAGTTTTTTTAACTTCTGTTAAATTTCTTTAAACACTGTCAAACAATGCCATACACCATTTTTACTTGTCCTCATCTGCTTGAGTTCATCGTGAAGGGGTGAAATTATTTTGCAGAAACTTGAGAAAAACAACACCAAAGCAGAACAAGGGGGCAGATTTTGACATTATAAATACTGAGCCTATTCAACTTCTGCAGCATAATGCCAACATTAGGCCCACAGTGCCAATTAACAAAAGCATGAATGTTGGATTCTTCAAATCAGTTTATTCAACTTCGAAAACATAATGCCAACATTAGACCCACATACATGGGTGGCAAGTCAAACACAACAAAAAAGAGAAGAGATGTTCATAAATTTAGAAATTAAAATAAGCTTTGAAATATTAAATATAATACGTACCAATTTCAATAAATAAAGTACTGGTATTTTAATGTATAAATATACTGTTACTAATACCAATTAACTCCTATTCACTAATGAACGCTTTGAAGCCACTATAAATCTGTGTATTTATGCTGTAACTCCAGACATTTTACTAGTAATATTACAGACTTTGATCAATATAATTTTCCTGTCAATTAATATTCTGTAGACAGTAAATATTCTTTCACAGGAAATTAATTTCGCTTAATCTCTGGCTGCCCCTCACTTGGCGGAGGGCCCTGGTTTGCAGCCCATAAAGCCTATGTCTTAATCTGGCACCACACAGAACCAGATTATGTAATACACCACACAAATGTAATAAAAAGAAATATTGATTTTTATACAAACTTCTTACATTTGGTGCATATAATGGAGTGTAATCTTCATTATTCTTCCTTGCTGATCTCATCCATGTCAAAGGACACTGAAGATATCTGAAGTCATACTTGTGCTGAAAAACATAACAAAAACACCTGTAATTTGCTTCTTTGTCTGACAGGTCATTATCAGATGCCTTCATTTATCTTAGAGCTTGTGTCAGCTGTAGTTGGGTACAGGTCCTTTTTGAGCACACGTGGGTCTTAGTGTCAATGCAGTCATGAACCAGTCAAAACCTTGTACACAAATGAAGGGGGGGGGGTGCTGGAAATAGTTGGATAGCCCATTCATGTTATTTTCTTGAACACAAAGTTGATTTGCGGTTCCATTTTGGGCGATCACTTTTGAGGCATCTCCACTAGAATGAACGGCTAAGAGTTGATTGGAGGTTCCATTTTGGGTGACCTCTTTTGAGGAGTCTCTACTAGGAGGAACATCTAACAGTTGATTGGAGGTTCCATTTTGGGCGATCACTTTTGAGGCGTCTCCACTAGGAGGAACAGCTAGAGTTGATTGGAAGTTCCATTTTCGGCGAATCACTTTTGAGGCATCTCCACTAGGAGGAACAGGTAGAGTTGATTGGAGGTTCCATTTTGGGCGAATCACTTTTGAGGCATCTCCACTAGGAGGAACAGCTAGAGTTGATTGGAGGTTCCATTTTGGGCGACCACTTTTGAGGCATCTCCACTAGAATGAACGGCTAAGAGTTGATTGGAGGTTCCATTTTGGGCGATCACTTTTGAGGCATCTCCACTAGAATGAACGGCTAAGAGTTGATTGGAGGTTCCATTTTGGGTGACCTCTTTTGAGGAGTCTCTACTAGGAGGAACATCTAACAGTTGATTGGAGGTTCCATTTTGGGCGATCACTTTTGAGGCGTCTCCACTAGGAGGAACAGCTAGAGTTGATTGGAAGTTCCATTTTCGGCGAATCACTTTTGAGGCATCTCCACTAGGAGGAACAGCTAGAGTTGATTGGAGGTTCCATTTTAGGTGACCACTTTTGAGGCGTGTCCACTAGGAGGAACAGCTAGAGTTGATTGGAAGTTCCATTTTCGGCGAATCACTTTTGAGGCATCTCCACTAGGAGGAACAGCTAGAGTTGATTGGAGGTTCCATTTTGGGTGAATCACTTTTGAGGCATCTCCACTAGGAAGAACGGCTAAGAGTTGATTGGAGGTTCCATTTTAGGCGACCACTTTTGAGACGTCTACACTAGGAGGAACAGCTAAGAGTTGATTGGAGGTCCATTTTAGGCGACCACTTTTGAGGCGTGTCCAGTAGGAGGAACGCCTAAGAGTTGACTGGAGGCTCCATTTTAGGCGACCTCACTCGGAAGCTACCTTGATGCTTTGCATTGTTCTGACGTCACCTCATTGTACTTTGCCTATAACTTTGCTCAATCAAGAGCTGTTGACTTCTGCTTTAATCTTAATTTGAAAGTGCACGATAGTAAACGCACACTATGTAGGATGTTTGTGCATCATGGATTACAAGTGTATTTTTGAGCAGAATCTTTTACGGGGCATTGGCTAGTGAATATCATTTAACCAAAACCGCAATAGTGTCAATGCAGTAAAGAACCAATCAAAACCTTCGACACAAAGCAGATCTGGCTCACTAATTCATCTGGCAGATAATGAGTTTTAAAAAATGTTCGTGTAAAAGGGAAGTGAAATATTTTACCCAAAATTTCGCTGACTTTTCGTCAACATTGTCCGGCGTGGTGTGGGATCTATCCAGCACGACCATGAATACTTCCGGCATGTATTGAACGAGTCTTCCGGTAGGTATCCCGTGAGCATCGGATACCATCGTCATCACTTCATGATAACTACAAAAATAAACGACCAAGAAAAGTTAAAGGGGAAGAAACGGGAATATTAGGGTATATCCCAAAAAACTTTCCATATAATTTACAGACGTGTGTAAGTGGAAAAGAAAATTTTTAATATTTTAAAATGTTCCCGCTAACTGGTAAACTTCACTGTTTCACTATCCCAGTGTTCACCAGGAAACGTCACTGGTTCACCAAAAATTGTATTACAACAGGAACCAAGTTACTTTCCAGCAATCACCATTCCATTTACTGGTCAGGTTTGGCAATGCCTAATTTTGTTTGAGGAATACAAAGCATGTCCAGTCAGCTATTTGCTTGCTCGCAATGCAAATTGACAACACTGACTCAACAAATGCAATTGTTCAGTGTTCATATTGACTGACTGATGGATCGACCAATCAAATCTCTTTCGCTAATCAGTGTGGTTCTGTTAAAGTGTCTTCGATAAAAATATTTTTCCTAATGTTTTCTCACAATGTGCCTATCAACTGAAGTTAAACAACCTGGTACTAGATAAGCGAATGGATGGGTGGTGGTAGAGAATTACTGTTTTTCTTCACTTACATCTGCATCCAACTATTTGCCTCACTGAGGGACGATGTATTACATGTCAAAGCATGGCGGTCCAATGTCACATTTTAAAGAAGCATATACTATAATTTGGCAGATTCTGGTACTGCCACAACCATTATGTTTTGTAATCTTTGCCATTGAGTACTATATCCCAGTATGCACAAAAGTTATTTGCTGTTAGAGAATTACAAAACTTTACCGATCATTGTTTACAAACGCCATTGCAGCATCGACCAATAATCCATCAATAGCCAGATCAATAGGTGATTTTCCAGCTTCATTGATTAGTATACAAGCATCTCTGTCCAAGAGCAACGTGACAGCTGCACAATGATTATCCTGGGCTGCAACATGGAGGGCTGTGTTCTGGTGAAAATACAAAAATAAATAACAATAATTATCTAACTTACGTTACGTGATTTTCATATAGATTTTAGTCAGTTAGTTAGTCAGTCAGTGCAAATAGTGTACAGCTGCATTTGTTCATCAGTTTTAGAATTGTTTTTATAGGTTGGTTGATCGATTGATTATCCACTCAGTCAGTCAGTCAGTCAGTAGTCAATTAATTAGTTTGTCAGTCAATGGTCAGGTAGTTGGTTAGTCAGTCAGTTAGTCAATGGTCAGGTAGTCGGTTAGTCCGTCTATCAGTCCATCTGTCCGTCAATCAATCAGTCAGTCAGCCAATGAATTAGTTTGTCAGTTAGTCAGTCAGTCAGTCAGTGGTCAGGTAGTCTGTTAGTCAGTCAGCCAATGAATTAGTTTGTCAGTCAGTAGACAGTAAGTCAATCAGTCAAGGGTTAGGTAGTTGGTTAGTCAGTCTATCAGTCAGTCAGTCAATCTGCCCGTCAATCAATCAGTCAGTCCGCCAATCAGCCAGTCACACGTCATTCAATCAGTGAGTGAGTCAGTCAGTCAGTCAGTCAGTTAATCTATAAATGTATTTTTGGAATTGATATGATGGAAGAATTACATGGAATCTAAGCGTTAATACTTGATGTAATGCTGAATGAACAAAACTATATTTTTAGAATAAAATCATTTTATTTATTACAAATAAAAGAAATACATACATTCCAGTCAATGTACAAAAAGTACAAATGTACACAGTAACACACAAACAGAACATAATTATACAAACACTATACAAAAATATACACAGAACATATGTGTAAAAGATAATAAAACATAACAATACAATTGGACTATTGCATTAGTGACTAACCAAGTGACCATTTACTTACCCCCTCACTGTCCACCTGATTTAATAAGTGACCATGGACTGCTAACAGCTGTTTCATAGTCCAGGTAAAACCGTTCATTGCAGCCAGGTGTAAAGGTGAACGACCTTTGTGATCCCTGCGGAAACAGACGCATAATTATATTATTCTGTTTTTAAGACTAAAACTTGCAACGTATACGAGTTGAAATAAAGAACTAAATAAAAAATAAGTTGTGCAGACCCGATGCCACGCTTGGACGATTATTGTAAAGGTTCTGGTAAAGCATGATGCTGGAGTGATGTAGGATACAACTTACTCTGCTTGTTTTAAAAATTAAATCAACATATTACCATGAATGTTAAACCAACATCGTAAGTTGACGTATAAAGTTAGAAATGTACGTAATTACAAACCTGCTTAAGATATTCATCTACATTTATTTGAGACAACCAAGGCTTACATACCTTTTTTGCACAAGTGCAGCAGTTTTTCACTGGAAAGTTACCACGTAAAACAGACCAAAAGTTACTGGACATTGGTCAGTTGAGCAGCATTGGATAACGTTTCCTACTCTAAGGTGCACCACATCGGATTTGCATACGTTCAATAGACTTGAAGGTGACAAAATGATTCAGAAAGAACACGACAGAAACAAAGAGAACTGAACAGAGAGAACAGCCTGGAAAGAAAAGAACTAAGAAGACAGAATGATTCGAGGAAGAACAAGACAAAAAGAAGAGAACTAAACAGACAGAATGATTTAACGAACAAGACAAAAAGAAGAGAACTAAACAGACAGAATGATTCAACGAAGAACAGGACAGAAAGAAGAGAACTAAAAAGACAGAATGATTCAACGAAGAACAGGACAGAAAGAAGAGAACTAAACAGAAAAATGATTCGAGGAAGAACATGACAGAAAGAAGAGAACTAAACAGACAGAATGATTTAAGGAAGAACAGGAAGACACACACGCACACAATCCTTACTTATGCAGGAGTGAACCACGTTGCATCAGCAGTTGTACGACCTTTACGTGACCGTTCTCAGAAGCAATGTGCAGGGCAGTTTTGCCGTAACCATCTGTCTCGTTAATGATGTAGTTGCCGTGTGCAGAATCTAGCAAGCGCTTACAAGAATTGTAACGACCATACCTAGTAACACATAGAGACTTACAAATATTGTAACAAAAGAAGCGAGCAGTAATAGATTATGAAAACTTGAAATATAGTAGAACATAAAAACTTCTTAAAACACCAAATTGTAAAATATTTTATTGTAATTTAATAAATTTATCTAATATTTCATATATTATTATTTTTCATAAAAATCTACACTGACATGACATGCTTGCATGCGTGCAGAAATTAGTTGAGGTAATAATTACGATATCTGACGTAGACAAGTTTAACGCCGCGCTTGGCCGAATAAAATTTTTTTCCTGAGACATATGTCTGAACTTACGAGAACTTTTAAAGCCCATAGATGTACACAGTAATTAATTTAGAAGTCTCTCATTACAATTACGACATACAAGAACAGAGACTAAATTATTTGCTAGTCTCTTACATACTTGCTAATTTTGCTAACTAATAAAATGTGTACATTTGTTTAGCGAATTGTACGAAATAAAGATAATATATAAAGTATGTATATAGTGTAAGATACATAGGTGTATAGATAATGTATAATATATATATATATATATATATATGTATAGATAATATTGATATAGCACACGTACAATAATGTTAGTAGACAACAGGTATATGTACACAAAAGTGGGAGTTACGCATACTATAAAAAACTAGTATACTACATGTAGTAGTTTATATATATACATATATATATATATATATATATATATATATATATATATATATATATATATATATATATAACAAAATTATATATACACTATACGTATATAATTAATGTTGAAGCAATTAATAAATAATTAACATTACTTCCTATAGATGGCAGCACTCTTACCTGGCAGCAAAATGTAATGGCGACTGTTCATCTTTGTTCTTCAAATTCACCTGAGCACCCAGACCAAGGAGGTTCTCTAAACTGCGTAGGTGTCCCACTTTGGAGGCGTAGTGTAAGGGGGTGCATCCGCTAGAGTCACGATCGTTTAAGAAATCAATGCACACGGCAACTACGTCACCATTAACAAGCGTCTGTTTCACACACTAAAAAGTAAATTACTGGTTAGTTTAGGCAAAGACAAGTGGCAATACTCCATCTATAATCTCCAGCAAACAAAAGCCTAGCTCAGTACCCGTTCATGTGGGAGAACAGACTAGCATACAGACGGCAAGGCTGATGTTTGTTATATTATAATGAAAAGGCATTATTTGGAAATCAATTTTCTGAAATTTTTCAAACAAACTTGGAAAAAAGACATCTGAAAAAATCAAGGGGGGGGGTGGATTTGAAACTGGGGCCCATGCTCAAATCCCAATCATTTCAGATTTTGTTTTTTGATCACATTTTGCATCAAAAATTTAATAATTTTATCTTCGATTGTTAAATAGAAAAAGTGCCAGTTTGCGTTATATTAAAATAAAATGCCAACTTGCACAAACATGTTGTACAATCACAAACAACAAACATGCTGCACAATCACAAACAACAAACATGCTGCATAATCACAAACTAGAAGCATGCTGCACAATCACAAACTAGAAGCATGCTGCACAATCACAAACTAGAAGCATGCTGCACAATCACAAACTAGAAGCATGCTGCATATTTGCAAACAATAAGCATGCTGCACAATCCCAAACTAGAAGCATGCCGCACAATCACAAACTAGAAGCATGCTGCACAATCACAAACTAGAAGCATGCTGCACAATCACAAACTAGAAGCATGCTGCATATTTGCAAACAATAAGCATGCTGCACAATCCCAAACTAGAAGCATGCTGCACAATCACAAACTAGAAGCATGCCGCCCAATCACAAACTAGAAGCATGCTGCATATTTGCAAACAATAAGCATGCTGCACAATCCCAAACTAGAAGCATGCCGCACAATCACAAACTAGAAGCATACTGCACAATCACAAACTAGAAGCATGCTGCACAATCACAAACTAGAAGCATGCTGCATATTTGCAAACAATAAGCATGCTGCATAATCCCAAACTAGAAGCATGCCGCCCAATCACAGACTAGAAGCATGCTGCATATTTGCAAACAATAAGCATGCTGCACAATCCCAAACTAGAAGCATGCTGCACAATCACAAACTAGAAGTATGCCGCACAATCACAAACTAGAAACATGCTGCACAATCACAAACTAGAAACATGCTGCACAATCACAAACTAGAAACATGCTGCACAATCACAAACTAGAAAGATGCTACACAATCACAAACTACAAATATTCTGCACCATCAAAAACTACAAACATGCTACACCATCACAAACTACAAATATTCCGCACCATCAAAAACTACAAACATGCTACAACATCACAAAGTACAAATATTCTACACCATCACAAACTACAAACATGCTACACCATCACAAACTACAAATATTCTGCACCATCAAAAACTACAAAAATGCTACACCATCACAAACTACAAATATTCTGCACCATCACAAACTACAAAAATGCTACACCATCACAAACTACAAATATTCTGCACCATCAAAAACTACAAACATGCTACAACATCACAAACTACAAACATGCTGCACCGTCAAAAACTACAAACATGCTACACCATCACAAACTATAAACATGCTGCACCATCAAAAACTACAAACATGCTACAACATCACGAACTACAAACATGCTGCACCATCAAAAACTACAAACATGTTGCACAATCACAAACTACAAACATGTTGCACAATCACAAACTACAAACATGCTGCACAATCACAAACTAGAAACATGCTACAACATCACAAACTACAAATATTCTGCACAATCACAAACAACAAACATGCTGCACCATCACAAACTACAAACATGCTGCACCATCACAAACTACAAACATGCTGCACCATCACAAACTACAAACATGCTGCACCATCAAAAACTACAAACATGTTGCACAATCACAAACTACAAACATGTTGCACAATCACAAACTACAAACGTGCTGCACCATCACAAACTAGAAACATGCTACAACATCACAAACTACAAATATTCTGCACAATCACAAACAACAAACATGCTGCACCATCAAAAACTACAAACATGCTACAACATCACAAACTACAAACATGCTGCACCATCACAAACTACAAACATGTTGCACAATCACAAACTACAAACATGTTGCACAATCACAAACTACAAACATGCTGCACAATCACAAACTAGAAACATGCTACAACATCACAAACTACAAATATTCTGCACAATCACAAACAACAAACATGCTGCACCATCACAAACTACAAACATGCTGCACCATCACAAACTACAAACATGCTGCACCATCACAAACTACAAACATGCTGCACAATCACAAACTACAAATATTCTGCACCATCACAAACTACAAACATGCTGCACCATCACAAACTACAAACATGCTGCACAATCACAAACTACAAACATGCTGCACCATCACAAACTACAAACATGCTGCACAATCACAAACTACAAACATGCTGCACCATCACAAACTACAAACATGCTGCACCATCACAAACTACAAACATGCTGCACCATCACAAACTACAAACATGCTGCACCATCACAAACTACAAACATGCTGCACAATCACAAACTACAAATATTCTGCACCATCACAAACTACAAACATGCTGCACCATCACAAACTACAAACATGCTGCACAATCACAAACTACAAACATGCTGCACCATCACAAACTACAAACATGCTGCACAATCACAAACTACAAACATGCTGCACCATCACAAACTACAAACATGCTGCACCATCACAAACTACAAACATGCTGCACCATCACAAACTACAAACATGCTGCACCATCACAAACTACAAACATGCTACACCATCACAAACTACAAACATGTTGCACAATCACAAACTACAAACATGCTGCACCATCACAAACTACAAACATGCTGCACCATCACAAACTACAAACATGCTGCACCATCACAAACTACAAACATGCTACACCATCACAAACTACAAACATGCTGCACCATCACTAACTACAAACATGCTACAACATCACTAACTACAAACATGCTGCACCCTCAAAAACTACAAACATGCTGCACCATCACAAACTACAAACATGCAGCACAATCGGAAACAAAACACTCGGAATATAAATCTGGAAACTTCCCAACATTTTAGAAATATAACACCAACCTGATTACTGCCATGTTTCAGGATCTCTCCTAGTTGTAACACGTCACCCCCATTTAGAACTACAAAGTGTAAGAGGTTCCGATTCTCATTGTCCTTGACCTTGAGATTAGCTCCTTTACTGATGAGGAAGAAGACCACATCCCAGGCTCCTCTGGAAGCTGCCAGAAGAAGTGGAGTTCGACGCTGTTTATCCCTTGCATTGATATCTGATCCCTGTTCATTTATAAAATTTATGTTGAGCAATATTTATTACGTTATTATAATTTACTAGCAAAAAATTTTGCGTATAAATCAACATCAACAATGCGCGAACATTCTACCCAGTGTTTCTCTGTTTACCTAACGCAAAGCCAGTAACAGCAGCTTTTACTGAATTAAAGCTATAAGGTTATAAGCAGAGTATAATGGTGACGTCACAACAATGGCTTTGCGTCAGCAGTTTTCCAAGCAAAAATTGCCAAAAATAGAACATCTAATTAACTCGCCGGCACTCCTTTTGGTGGACCTGTCCTAAAATATAGCTCACATCATCGTGTAGCTCTGTTCTTCCTCTTTCTAAAGAGCTGTTTATCTCCTTTCGAGAGTCCCACCAGGCGCCGCTAGAACGTTTTTTTCACATGCTGTTTGATAAAAATTTCGAATAATAATAATAATAATAATAATAATAATAATAATAATAATAATAATAATAATAATAATAATAATAATAATAATAATAATAATAATAATAATAATAATAATAATAATAATAATAATAATAATAATAATAATAATAATAATAATAATAATAATAATAATAATAATAATAATAATAATAATAATAGTAATAATAATAATAATAATACACACTTGACATTATCTCGTGCAGTATATATCAATGCATAATCTGCCTGTGTTTGGGAGCTGCTTTTGTTACGTAAGTCAGGTAAAGCAAAATGTCCCCCTAGCAACGCCAACTGTAAAACACTCCCCCTAGCAACACCAACTGTAAAACACTCCCCCTAGCAACACTATATAAACCTCATTTAACTGAAATTCGTCTGCGGTCCTTCGTATTGCAGAAAATTATAAAATTAAAGAAACTCTAAAAAATTAAAACATTTTCGTCCATTTTGCTCTTATTTCTTTCAAAGAAGATTTTTGGGACCCTGTAGAAGCATTTCACACACGACATTTGCATTTAAAACTTAACTGTCTCCTTACAAGACAAGGAAAAGTAACTCCATCTGACAGCTGCAGTTGAGTGGAAAGCGGAGAGTCTAAATAATTAGTACTGCATCCTACAGATGGCAGCACCAGGTGGCAGCTCTGTTTTAGGCCTGCTAATATTCTGATGACGGTTGTAAAGACGCCAGGAAAGCCTGTATAAAATGGAGTCTATATAATTATAATGATGACGTCTATATAATTATAATGATGACGTGTTTGCATTTAAAGGGAAGGTCAACTCTTCTGGAAAGTTGGGTTACTTCAATGTTCGCGTAAAATATCGGAAGGATTTAGTAATAAAACTGCAATTAGCGCCTCGTGTAATGAGTAAAATCACTTTGACGTCACGATCACTTCACGCTTGGACGATTCCATTTTCAATGCCCATTCTTCTTCTAATGACGTCATTCGTCTTGAAGAAAAGTAGCGCACTGTCAATTTTCATCAAAAGTATACTAAGTTTTTCAAAAACATTAGATGGCTGATTTTGTAATAATTTTGCGTCAACATTAGTTATGCTGCAGAAGTTTGAATTAGTAAAAACGTCACACACTGACGGAAAGCCACGATGCACTTACGAAAAATCCCGAAATCTCCCAGT